>JAFVLL020043542.1:0-25497 GCA_021397915.2 Tor tambroides
ACGCCACCGTCTAATTGGTGCTGGCAGGACACAGACTGTCCATGCTAACGATGGGGGCTAATTTAGCAGACGTATTAGCTCTGGGGTGACACGTCCAAAGTGTGCCAAACAAAAGAATGAAGAGCTAAAGCATCTGCAGTCAGACACCTGCTGCAGTCTGTTCATTTCTATCTCTGTCCAGTGGAGGAAGTGTGGTATAGGGTTTAGCCCGTTAGCATGGACATGTTAGCCCCTGCTGGTTAATGCCAAACAGTAACTACTGGCTGCATTTGTTATAGCTAATCAAAAGAGATTTTCTTAAGCTGTTAGCGCTATGCTAACCTTGTGTGCATAGTTGTTAGCATGCTAAAAGTATGTTTACTGAAAACACAAAGCAAAGGAAAAGTTTAATTTGACCAATCTATTACAAGTTCTGCTTTTGATCTCATTTGACAAAATTTCATCAAAGAATGCTGAAAAAAATGTAGCATGGTTTCCACAAAATATTAAGCAGCACAACTGTTCCATAATTGATAATAAGAAATGTTTCTTGAGTGCCAAATCAGCACTGAAGACTAGAATAATGACGGCTGAAATTTCAGCTTTGACGACATACATTTTAAATTGTAATAATATTTCACAATTTTACTGTTTTTATTGTATTTTTAATCAAATAAATGCAGTTTTGGTGAGAAAAAGAAACAAACAAACAAAAATCTTAACAACCACAGCGTGTATAAAGTATATATGGTTAATTTTTCATTATAGTATAGTAGTTATATATATAGTGCACAATTTTGTTTTTGAATGCTCAGTCATCTTTCATTGTCATTTTCCTTGCAGATATTGAGTAATTAGTCACATTTATGTCCAGAAGGTGTCTATAAGAAAATATAGCAAAATTCACTTTAACAAAAACTAACTAATATTAATGTATAAAACCATATTGTAAAGCGTTAGCATACAGTAAGTCTCTGTGGGCTGGAGAGGAATTTCTGCAGTCATGTGTCAATTGCTTCATGCTGTTTATCTGACCATTATCTTTTTTTTTTCTTCTTCTTTCTTTGTCCAGTATCACATCTAACAATAGTTCTTCTGTTCAGCCCAAGCCTCAGATAATATTTTATATAATGACAGCCACTTTTTGTGTGAAGAGGATTCAGTCTTTGAAAACAATTGAAAAGTAGCAAAATTTCTTGGAGCTGAGGGCTGATGAATAAAACATGAAATGGCAAAGGAACGTTATTTGGGTGAGAGTGTGAGGCTGAGAGAGAGAGAGAGAGAGAGAGAGAGAGAGAGAGAGAGAGAGAGAGAAATAGGCTTTTTTCTCTGCAGCAGTAGCTTTTCCTCTGGAAGTGCTGAGGGCGGCTTGTATAGAGCCAGAGGGCTCTGCCTTTGAAACCCCTAATGAAGATCTTCTGCTGACAGCAGCCCGCACAGAGTGGCATCTGTAGCCCACATGTAGCATTTTTAAAAGGCATGTGGAAACGAAAGCTTTACAAGCGTCCCCAGCACAGGGGATACAGACCAATACACACAGGTACACACGCTGACAAATATAGGGGTTATTCTTTGAAAGAATGGCATTAGCATTACAGCATTGGTCAAAGCTTTTCGATTTACAGCTGTGTGTAAATCAACATCTAAGGTTGATCTTGGGTTAAACTCCAGACGACTTTAAACCTGAAGGAAAAAGTGACGTGTAAATTAGCCAACAAGTGTATATAAATCTATGCATCCTCAACAGGATAACAACAAAAAAGATTAAATTTAAATAAAATAATTGCTAAAAAACGAACACATTGGTGCATTTCGGTGCATTAAAACAAAATCATTCTCATTACAGCTAATGAAGCTGTCTACACTGAAACGTCCATTGTGGCACGTCAGTTGGCAGACGCCCCACTTCTATTTTTGCCGTGATACACAACTAGTTCAGCCACTTCATTTCCTCATCCACATGAAACAGTGTTTTTTTTTTTTTTTTGCTATGAATTTTTATTTGTTATGCATATAAGGGACTCTTTATATAACAGTTACATAAAAGAAGCTTAGATTTTCCAATCTTTTGCAGCTATATATACACAGTTGCAGCATTACTAACATTGAGTAAAATTATTTTTATAGTTATACTTTTAATTGTTTTATAATTACTGTGTAATTATTTTCATGCCAATACATTTTTGATTAAACCAAAGGATTTTATTTTCAACTGTTTCATTTGTGGTGTCATGTTTACATTTGGTTTGTGTTCATGTTCTGAGATGATGTGCATCTTGTTCGCTTCTAGTGGTGCAACATGACCACATTGCTGGTTATCAATACAAGATATGTTTTGGGAAATTTAATACTGGTCAAGATAATCACACATCATCCACTGGGGCCTGTTTCATAAAAGACACTAAGAAAAGCGGGGATTAAAGACCAAAACCTGACTTGGAATGACCTAACAAACCAATCGGGGCTAAAGTGGTTCCACAAACGAAGATTTAAGTTCATGTAATCGCACTAATTTTATCCAGGTTCAATGAGTCAATGAGATGACAATAAGATAATTTGATGTGCACGCTTATTCTTAAGCAGTCGATCATGGATCAAATCGATCCATCATGAGAAACAGCAAAAATATTTGTGCTGTTTAATGCATTTGAGACATTGTGTTTTCCTCAGTGCATAACTGACAAGTCACAGTTATATTCTTCATCTGTAAATAAAAAGCCATGCAAATATATCCATTTTGCTGTTAGGAGTGGGCGAGGCTTACGCGAGTGAACAAGCACTGCTGCGCGCATGCGCGATAAACAGATGGAGCACAATAATTCTGAGTAAAATTTACAATTTGCTAAAATATTTTTTTTTTTTTGTTGGACATTAAATGTGCCTCATGTAGAATTTTAAACCTTCATACTATATAAGTGTATTTTTATGATAACTGTGAAAAATGATAAATCATTTTTATGATAATAAGTAACTGTAAAGGGACTATTGTAATGGGTAAATCAAATACAAGCTAATACAGTCCTAATTACTAAGCTCAACTGAGTTAATGTGTGTCCCTCTTACCAGTTAAAATGTAGTCTGTTTTTTATTTGTTTTAATTTTTAATTTATTGATTTTAACTTTAATTTAGTGATTTAAATGTTTTAAGGAGCAATTTTAGATTGTAATGTATTTAATGTTCTACTAGCAACCATCAAAGGTACAGCTGTCATAAGAGAAACAGGAAGGAAACAGAAAAGGAAACAGAAACAGGAAACGGTGGAAAACAACTCAAACTCAGATCAAAACGTGATCTACTGTGACAGCATTAATCATCAAATATATTTAATTGGCTTTGAACAGTTTGTTATTATGCATGATCTTTATGAATATTAGTGCATCAAGTGAATCATCCTGTGTCACGTTACACTATTCTAAGGCTGTGTACAGACATGTAGTCTGCTTCATATCACCTTATCCGGCACATACGTCACAGAAAGATTTATTGCTGTACCACATCATATGAACAACTGCATTTCAAATGTCTTAAAAACATGGGTAACACTTTCTATGAAGCCTGTATTAATAATGCATTATAAGGGCATTCTTAATGCATTATAATGCATGCATAATGCCTTATAATCAACATTGCATTATTCTCTTTACCCAAAGGCTGAACAAGAACTCTCCATAACCAAAACCTTGATGGCTAATGGTCGGTTTCAACATGGTGGTTTATTTCAAGTATGTGACATTATTTATAGACGAGCATCAGTTCTTCGTCAATTCAAGTAAATAAACAGCACATGTGTTTAGCGGGTGGGTTTGTATGCACATATTGAGCTGGGTTTTTTGGCCAAGAAGACTTTGAGCGTAAAATGAACACAGCTGGCTTGTGGACCGAACTCCCTTACAGGTGGGATGGCCAACAATCACAGCACGGGTGAAATAAATAATATTTTAATTTGACAGATACTTTTAACTAGAAATTGACTTATATTTTCTGATCAAGATTATTTATTTATTTATTTATTTCCTTGAATTCGAACCCATGACCTTGGTATTGCCATCAACAGAGTTCTGTCAGGACCACTATCGTCAAAGATGATTGACAATTAGCATACAGTTTGGATTGGCGGTATGGTTCTGTTCTGGGCAAGAACTCCCTGCACATCCAGCCTAGCATGGATGAGAGCAGGGAGAGCAGCGATGACCCCCCCAGGGTAAACAGAACATTGCAAGTATTGCAGATATTGTTAAAGTTCAGTAATTTATGTACACATTTTAGAATTAATCTGATTCAAAAGAGAATCAGAAGGCTGGATCCTGACTGACAGAGGGGGAGTTGGGGATGGAGGAGGGTAATTAGTTATTGAGCAATGCGAAAACTGCTGATAATACTGACAGACCTTAAATATGGATGCTTAGATATGTGTCGTATTCCTATAGGTAGATGGAGATCAGCTGAGAGTCAGCTGATGCGAGCTTGACTAACGTGACCTGCCAGAACTAACGCTACGCTAGATCTTAATAAAACACTGGATTCCGGCATATTCCCTTAAATTCTTTGCACGACAGGACTGTCACGATGGGAAATGGAGAGACCATCAGAGTGTCCTATAAAATCCAACATTTCTGCATTGGACTGTGGCATCAGAAGGTTGCCTTTTAATAGAGAAATATTTATGATTTTTTCCCCCCTACATTAGCTCCTACATGCTGTTTTATGAATAACCGACAATGTGTTGTGTCAAGAATCTCATTCTTTTTTGATTAAAAAGTCATCAGCTGCATTTTCATTCTGTTTCAAAAACAGGCAGAAACCACTGCAGGCCTCATTTGCTTTGCCATTTTTAAGGTAAATGATATTTTAATGACTTAATTATGTTTAGTAACAAGAGTAATGCAATTCTGTATTCAGTCAGTGACTAACCCCAATCTGTTTGCATAGAAAAGTGGCACTTTTTTTTCCTTGTAAGCACTACATTTTTGTTTAGAGTTGATGTGTGTTGATTTATTGTTTAATTGTAATTTACACAGTGCTTGTGGGTGTAGGTGTACGTGTATGAGAGAATGTAAGTGCTAGTGTGGACATGTGTATGTGAGAGGAGGTGAAAGGGAGAGTGAGAGAAGGAGTGGGTGAATGTGTGTATATGCATGTGCATGACGTGTTCACATTTAAAATCTAGTGTAACTGAGACAATCGCTGTCTTTAATGTCACTGGGAAAAATGGTTAATCAAGCCCCTTGATTTCTGTTACAGAGGCATAAATGTTCCACTCGCCTTATCACAGAACTGCTGCAGTCTGCTCAAATAGCGTGCAGTCGCTCTAAGTCTGTCATCTAATGGCCTCAACTGTGTAAAATGCAACACAGGGAAGGTAAATTTCAAATGGCAGGCATGAAAAGCAGAAGATGCCGATTTGGTTTGTATAATCTACCCACTGCTCTCAAAATGGCATTGAGTGTATAACGGTGTGACAAAACTTCCTTCTGCTGAGTGAGCAGTCAAAAGTTGTCCAAATGAACTTTGAAGCCCATTAGAATAATGCATTTATATGAAAATATCAGGAGAAAATAGGGACGTAAACAATTATTACACTGTAAAATGAGAGCAACCTGTAAACATAGTTAGGTTGGTATGAGTTAATGTATTTAGGTTGATTCAGTGATATTAAATAACATTTTGGACTGAAAACCAGTTAATTTAGATGATACCATTTTTTTTTACAGTGCAAAGAGCTATTGAATGAGGTCTAAATGTGTCTATTTTCCATTCTTGAACTGGTCAGGCTGGTTTGTGTGCTGGTTTTTGAGGGGTTTTAGCAAAAATGGTGATACTGATTTGATACTGCATTTGTATAAATGAGAAATTCATGTCAGCAAATTTTCATATTAATAATAAAGCAGAAAGACCAGAACTGCATCATATTTCTCTGTTCAGCTTCTCCATTTCAACTTTCGCCTCAAGGAAGCCATTCACTCTGATTCAAGTGCTAGAGGTCCTTTTAAAGATTAAATAAGTGTTCACCGGTAAACATTACTTTATCCCATTAGGTCTGTCTCCATGGCTCATTTCCATCATCATTCCTGTGGTACTACTGCATTAATTTTGTTGGAATGGCACATCATTATCTGCACATTCAGGGGAGCTGAACCAAGAACCCAAATATGCTGCTGATGAATGGAGGAATTGTGAGTATTTTAATGGATGTCAAAGCTCATGGAGTCCAAGTATGACACGGAGGTTAGGAGAAGGTGAGGGGGGCTGAGGGCACTTTAACTCATACTGAACACATAGAAGTCTCATATATGTCCTTGGGATGTGGAGGTATAGGAGGCAGGAGTTTGATGTTGCCCTTATACAACAATCCTACTGTCTCTCCTGAATATTGAGCCTTTTGTCATTGTCACAAAAAGTAAATTCATTTCTGTGCTTTATACACTTGGTATTCCTCCCAGGAGTCAGTCTTGTTCCCAGTGTTTCAATTCACCTTACAATGTGTGTGATTGAATACAGGCCCAGTTTAATGAAATGGCATGCTTCGGTTATAGTCCCAGAACCAGGTTGGTTCAGCAGATGCCCGTATTTCTTAGTGTTATAGCTGAGAAAACAGGAGTTACCTCCTTATCTTCCCATTTCACTCTCTTTTTTCCGCAGTCTCCCTTTTTTCCGCAGTCTGAGCTAGAGAGGCTTAATAATATCCCAGAGGCACGGATGAAACGCTCTCTCTCCACAGTGTCTGTTTACCAAAGAGAGTGTTTGAAGTTGAGCTCAAGATGTCTTCATTTCTCCACCAGAGGAATGTTCCAATGGGAAAGATTCATTATTCAAATGGGGGGATACGAGAAGAAATGATGAGGGAAAGGAAAGAAATCAGCCAGTGTTTCCTAGATGTGCTATAAATATTGTTCAACCAGAGGATGTCAGGGTTGGAAGCATCTTTGTTTATACATATCAGAGAAAGCATTGGAGGAACGAACATCTCATGGCAGGATGGTTTAGCATTAGTGTCGTATCAGACTGAGTCTCCCACAGCTGCATTAGTCTGGCCATCTTCATTAATTCATCGCACATTTCTCTCTCTCAGGGCCTCCGTTCAAACATCTCTTTCATTTTAAATCTGAATACAAAGGTCAAAAGTCAGATTTGCTCAACTTTTTGATAAAGTGACATTGCACATAAAATAACTTAACGGAGAAAGACCAAGCGTGCTGCACGAGTCCTGAAAAGTGGCTGCATGCAGTATAGGTCATAAACCCCACCCTCTCCATGTAATGTAATGGGACCTGAGACAAACTAAACAATCAAATTACACTTCAAATAATTTTTTTCCAAAGATAGTTTCCAGCATTTGAGGTAGTTCTTATCATGCTGATTTATGTTCAAGTGTTCATTTTTCTATTAAATTTGCTTTTAGTTAGTTATTTGATGCTATAAAAACGGGGTGTGGTGTCATGATTGTGATCTTGCGATTGAGTCTGCGGGAGTTTGGGTGGGACTTTGATACCGTGGTTCCACCTCACGACCGCTACTGCGCAGACTCTGGCTCCAAATGAATCACTACTGCGCAGACTCTAGCTCCACATGACACAAGATGCCAGGGGCCATACTGAGATGTTTTTGCTTCACTTTTCTGTAGTGGAAGGAAGTGTAGATGTGTTGTCCATCTTTTTTTACAGTCTATGAGAAAGAAATAGAGCTGAAAAGTAATGAGTATGCATTAAAATTTAACATGAACACATTTCTAAAATGAAAATTAGGACATTTGTAGTTCAGCTCAGGGTGACTGTATCAAATACTTAAATTTACACCAAATACAACAAAAGAAATGAACATGATTTACATCTAAATCATTTAATCGGTTCCTTTACATGAACCATCCGTGGGGAAAAAAAATGCCTCACTAGAATGAATTCGGACATTTAAGAGGGAGAACCATTTAGGATGAACCGATTCACTAGAATGAATTGGATTTCCAATGTTACATGTGAGAGAGAGAGCCATTTAGGAATAACCAATTCACTAGAATGAACTGAACTTTCCATACCTTTAAGAGGGAGAACCATTTAAGGATGAACCAATTCATTAATACGAATTGCATTTCCAATGCTACATGTATGAGAGAGAACCATTTAGGATGAACTAATCTACTAGAATAAACTGAACTTTCCGATACATACCTATAAGAGGGAGAACTATTTAGGATGAACTGATTCACTAGAATGAATTGGATTTTCAATGTTACATGTGTGAGAGAGAACCATTTAGGATGAACCGATTCATTAGAATGAATTGGACTTTCCATCACTACATAGAAGAGAGAACAGTTTATGGTGAACTGAATAACTACTGTAGAATGAACTGGACTTCCCTACACTATATGTGTGAGAAAGAACCATTCATGATAAGCCGATTCACTAGTATGAACTGGAATTTCCTCCAATACAAGAGAAAAAGAACCATTTAGGATGAACCGATTCTAATTGGACTTTCCAACACTACATATGAGAGAGAGAATCATTTATGATAAACGCAATCATGAACTGATCCTTTGCCAAAAAAAACACCCTCCTTACTTTTGCTATGTCCGACAAGCCATGCCTCTCTCACACTACACAGTAAAAAAATACATCGTGGAGCAAAGAGGAAACTGACAACATGCTGACAGACAAGACAGAGCAGGTTACTTCTGGTATAAAACAAGGTCTCATCTTTATTTCTTTTTTTTTTTTTTCTTTTTTTAAGAAATTCAAACAATAAATACCATTTTGCCGCTCTTTAATGTGTCTTGACAGATCACTGTATTGCCTCAGTTCAAGTGGCACGTGTGAAACGATCATCTTTTCATATTTACTTGCGAAGTTATCTACTCTCCTGTCTGATTTTTTTTTGTTGGGCAAGATGGCAGATTCAGTGTTATGATTGGTCAGATCAGTGTCAATCAAGCTCTTTGGTAACGGTCAATTGGACGTTTCTATGCTACATCCACAGATAAAGACTGTCTGAATGAATAATTCTAATTCTACACTGTAAAAAAAAATCCGTAAAATTTACGGTAAAAAACTGGCAGCTGTGGTTGCCGGAATTCTACATGGCACAGGTTAGCAAATTTACGATTCTTAAATACCATATTTTCTTTAACTGATATAATGTTAATATATCAACCTATTCAAATGCCAATCTGTTTGTACCTTTGAAATACACTGATAAACACCAAATGCAGGTGGTGATGAAAGTCACATGATGAACCAAAGCCCATCACAATCAGCTTTTAAATAATAGCATATGTGAAGGTGCAAGTATCCATTCACACAAACACTAGAAAACACCATCATGGTAAAACTCATTAAACTTTAAATATGCTATAAACATTAATTTAACATTAGATGTAACATACAACCTAATAAACATTAACTGATAAGAAAAACAGAAGAAACAGTTATTTCAAGAAAAAATAAATTCAAGCAAATTTGAAATGCAACGCAGGGAATTCTGGGAACGTCAGTTTACGGTTTTTCCCTGTAAATTTTACAAGAACTTTCCGTTAACCATTTAACAGGTATTTACTGTAGCATAAAAATCACGATCATTTTTTACAGTGTAGAAAGAATGAATCAGATTTTCTCTCTGAATTTGAGAGACACAGATCAGTGCATTTCATTAGTCACAAATATGAAGCATTTGGTCTCCCTACATGGCTATTTGTCGGAAAAGTAGTTTGTTACCTACTTTAACACTGCTTATAAAACAGCTGAACTCACACTACTGATTTTGATAAATTAGCAGCATCTATTCATTCTGTTTGGTTCTATCTTTACTACACTTAAGCTTGACAGATGGCTAAGCCTCAGTGAAATTTATAAAGAGATAAAGTTTATTTTCAGATGTCTTCAATTTAACGAGTTCTTATTCTTTTTTGGTCTAAGATTAAAAAAATGAATACAAATTGATGAAACTATTTAACAGTTTTTAATTAAATATTATTTCACTTTGGCTTTGAATGCAATGTAAAAAAAGACACCCTAATAAAATGTTTAGTAAAATAATTCTCTATTCTGCCTTTTACAAAATTATGAGAAACAATCCAATCCACAGCACAGGACATTAGTGGAAACCTTTATACCTATATTTTGTGCAGAAAACATGTCTAACCTTTTACAAAAAAAAAAGACACATCAAACTCAGAGTAAGCTGTAGCATAATGATTTTGTTATTTGTGTTGTCCGTGTATTCAGCGTACAGGAAGAGAGAAAACAACTGAGACTAAGCCATCGAGCGCCACGGTATCGGCCTTCTGTCCTGCGGCTGAACAGCTACTTATCAGGTCACATAAGCCACCCATTGATTCCCATTACTGAATCTTGTTATTGTTGGTTTGTATGGCTCAAGGGAGAGTTTACTGCTTGCCACTTAAATCAGTTGACTTACAGTGTTCCATTTGTGCTCGTTAAGGCAAGGGTCATTGAAGGGCAACATGCCTTCGTCACAGTTCGGGGAAAATAGATCATTTCACACTCGATTTAAAACACAATAGAGTGCCATTAATGTTCTTGTAAACATTTATGTTTCTATTACCAAAAAATACATAATTTGCATTTAGGGGTTCGAGGTTTGTTTGATGTCCATGCCAGTTCATATTATTTTTGGATGAAGGGAAATTCTGACCACAAAGTCTAGACTCATTTCCAAAAATGTCATAGAAGAAGTTGTAACAAGTAGCAGACCTTATACTGATAGCCAAAGGTCTGGTTTGGTAGACTATGTTTGGTTTACATAAAGCAGGTCTGAGACATCTTATCTGAAACGTTGCAGGTTTCACTGATACAATATGAGATTTTTTTTTTCTTTCAGGCAGTTTTGAAAGACGGAGCACAGAAAGATAATGGATTTACCAGAGTCTATTACACTGTACTTCTGACGGTTTGAACATCCTGTGACCTCGCTGTAGAGCGAGCTCCGCTTCTGACGGCAGAGACGAGACTAGATCTGGATGCCGGTTCTATGCTGTCTGGCCTTGGAGGAGAAGAGAAGGTGGAGGCAAATTCATCATCGTCACCTGGGCCTTCTGGAGACACGATCCTGAGCCTGACAGCTCTCTGATGAAGTGAAAAGAAGCCTCTGATTGAAGATGCACTGGAAGAGAGCGAGCCAGAGAGGGAGAGACAGACAGAGAGAGAGAAGGTGGAATATGGTCGGAGGGAATGAAACAAGCAGTCAAACTGTCAAGTGAGTCGTAAAATAGCTCCCACTTTGCCGAAGGACACTGCTCATGCTTTCCTGACAGCTCTCTTTCTCTTCCACCCCTCCCTTTCTGGTTTTCCTCTCTCACTGCAATCTCTTTTTGTCTTTTAACAAATCATCTTAAACCTTATTTATCTTTAAACAACTTTAAACTCATATATAAATTATAAACACACACACAAAAATATACTGGGGAGATGAGGGATTGTTGTCATGTTTTTTTCTCCAGTGCATATTTCTCAATGTAGGTTTGTTTTTGAAAGACAGTTTCTATATAGACTAAAGTCTGGGCTGCAAAAAAGTCAAACATTTCTACCATTACTGCTCAGGGAAAAAAGATATTAGATATGTTGGCCAATAGCGGTGCATGTTGTCACAATAGAACCTGAACATCCTATTATAGGCTTTTTAGCTAAATGCAAACATTACGACAATTATGAAACACTCACGAAACTAAAAATGTGAAAGGTAACACACGAAGATATCAAAGCTTTGTTTGATCAACAAATTTTATAATTAAAAATGGCATTTATGAAAAACACCCTTGGCCTGAAAGCACTGTACAACCTTTTAGTTAATATCTGTAACTCAACAGCTATAGCAAAAATAGCATGATATTAATATTACTGTTTGGAGGGCAGAATTTCTAAACAATATTCTAAAAGTTTTTTGTTGGATTTTGGCTCCAGATATTTGGATATGTCACCTGTGACAGCTTCCTATCCTCTGTCTCATCATGACCTTTTGACCCAGGAATCTTTCTATGCTGCTTTTCTTCCTCTGGTGCTCTTTCTTCTTTTACTTTCCCACACATGGTCTCTGTCAAATCCCAGAGCTCTTCCGACTCTTCTCACTTACAGAATCAGTGTGACGTGTGAAATCCCAACATGATGCAATAAAAATATGATGAAACATCCCTGTAAATCTCTCACTCATTATTTTCCTTAATCTACAGCATTTTTCAGAACACACATGATAAAATTGTGTTAGTAACATTGGTAATATAAAAATAATATTGTAAGTATGAACAGATTTGTCTTTTTTATCTTTTTGTTTTTGCTTATTAAAATATATATTTTATTTATTTTTTCTGTAATTTTTTCTCTATTTTTATTCTGTAACACAGATATAATGCGAGTTTGATAAAGACATGATTACACACATCTTACACAAATTATTACACCATTACATGTAAAATAACGTAAATCAAAATCCAATTGCCAATTCTGAACATTGTGTGTCTGTCCATGATATTTTAGTATTATTTATATGCCTTTTCATATTTATTTTCATATAAAAATATTTTATTTATTTTTTATATATATTTCTATTTATTTTTATTTTAGTTTAGTTTCAGTTAGTTGCCAAAGCAACATTTCTAATTTGCTTTTAAGTTAAAATTTAAAATTTATTATTTTATTTTGTAATATTTGATTTTCAGCTATTGAAAATTATTTTAATAGTTTTAGTTTTAGTTATTGATAACACAGATGTCTGTTTACATTTTTTGTGTCAAAACAGGTGAAAAAAAATATATGATTTCAAAATCTCATCCAAACGTTGTCATAATGAGCTGATTTGGATCGTTACAGTTGTTTATATGTAAGCACACTCATGTAATCTATTGTTGATGGTTCATTTCAAAACTGTAATTCTGAAACTCCTTCTGCAGTTCTTAAGAAAGAATGAGTCTTCATTATAAAATAGTGATTCAGCAGAGATGCTTTACACAATTCAGCAGATACAGCTAAAAGAGCCAGAGGGGGGTATAAAGAGTTTCAATTCAGCTGGTAAGCTCTTTCTTCAAAACACCTCATGCATCATTATTTATTCAGAGCTCTGGTGATACATTGTGCAAGTCAACAGTGCACAGTGTTGGAGGCCTGTTGCCAGCTGATTAGATCTGGAGAACAGTTTGAGCTCTCTGCAAATAGTAGGTCCACATGAAGTTCTGGTCAGTGGAAACTTTAGCAGAGTGATAGATGTGGGTAAAAGACAAAGTTCAAAAGAAAACTGATAAAAGATCATAAATAAATCATGGATCAAAAATGTATTATTTTTTCATGACTTTATTCCCATCGCTGCTACTTTATTCTTCCAGTTGTAGTTTAGTGCAATTACGTCATTCCAAACCTGTATGTTGTTAATATTTCCATTGAACACAATTTTGAAATCGCATTTTCAATTCAGTGACCCTGTCTGTTGAGCTTCAAAAAATGACAAACACCAATTGGCGCATACAACTCCATTCCTGTACATTAAAGTCTTCTGAAGCCATTAGCTATGTTTCCATCACCCTGTTTTAATGTGCATTTTGAAGTATCGCATCAGAAACGAGTGATGGAAACGTCAAATTTCGAATAAAAATCCCTTAATTCGCAAAAAAAGTGTTTACGCTTGTTTGAGGTGGTTTTTGACTTGTGCGGAAAAGGGTTAATGCGAATAATGGGAGATGGAAATGCATAAATTCCTCCATGCGCATCAAAAAAGTCATGTGATTTTGCGCTATGGGACGGAAAAACCTGACTAACCAATGGAACGATCTCGTTCCACAGCATCTGAAATGTTGTTATGGTCATTCTGAAATGCCCGAGCAAAGTCTGTCAAAGTATTTCTGTATAATTGCCTCCCAGAACTGTTACACGACTGCGTTCCCAAACAACAGGCATTTACCTCCGAAAGCAATGACTGCATTTATTGTGTTTTGTCTGCTCGCTCTGAGTCACAAGTAATTTATTATATATGAAAATTATTATATTCAGTGGCTTCTCCTACTTTTCTTAGTGATTCATAGTGGCAGTTTATACTAAAGTGACTTTGACTCGTTGGATGGAAATGGTGCTTATTCGCAAATTCTGTATGCGATTTTCCAATTTTGTGCATAAGTTAAATTCAAAACTTTGGATGGAAACCCAGCTACTGAATAGCTCTGGGAAACATACCCAAATTTAAGTCATAAATCTGAAGTAAAATGTACACATTTCAGGACGATTGTCTGAATAAAAAAGGAAAACAACAAGCATCAAACACCATCTTCTGCTGTCCTTCAGCAAACACTTTGCCAAAACCGGAAAAAAAAATAAAAATGTGGTCAGTTGTCAGGGAGAACAGAAAATCACCAATGTCAAAATCATCTCTCAGCATCACAATTTTGATCCAAAACAGTGAATGTCAATCCATCTTTGGAGATTTATTGACATCGCCGCTCCTTTGTTCTTTTAACAGGATTTTTTCAATACATGCACTCAAAGGCCTCGGAAAGCAAGCAGCCTCTGAGACTGAGGCGCTGTGGGATGAGCTGATTGATGGATGTGGGCATGCAGGGGGAATATAAATGCTGGCCTCTGATTCCTGCCTCCCAAGGGAGACACAGGACTTTCCCTTTTATGACCGGGAGCTTGCAGTGATTCTTCTGCTGCCTGGAGAGACTCCTACCTGAGCTTCACAGATTAAACCGAGGAACAGGACACTAGGCAGACAAGATGTTCAATCATCTAACGCTCTCTTAAATTTAATTTCTATTAAAGATACATATTAATATCTTTATACATGATATTATGAATTTGAGAGAGCCCTATATATGCCTATGTTCTGTGAGTGGTGCTTGTCATCTGCCTTTTTTCTCTTACCTTTGTTACTTTCCGTCAGTGCTGGATTTTTTCACTTAGACTGCAGCTCTCCTGATAATGGCAAACTGTCTCTGTTCAGACAGTTCAGAGAGCTTCCACGGAGCCATGGGATTATTGTAACTTCACATTTTCTTGGACAGTTTAATAAAAGACAGTTTATATCCACCGTCATATTCATGTGAAGGGGATTTATTTCTGAAATGAAATATTGTTGATGTGTAGAGCAGCTTACTCAAGAGGCTGAACAGGGTCTTGAAATAGTGGCTTCTCAATGAAAATAAACTGCATGACCATTAAAGCTGATTTTTACAAGCCCCCTGGGTATGTGTGTGTATGTTTGTGTAAAGATACAATATATAAGAGATCCCAAAGGCTGTCAACAAGCTATATAATCACGCGATCTCACGCTTGCCGTTTGAAGTAATGATGACACCATACTATGTTAAAGGGATAGTTCACCCAAAAATGAAAATTCTGTCAATAATTATTACCCTCATGTCATTCCAAACCAATAAATCCTTTGTTCATCTTCGGAACACAGATTAAGATATTTTTGATGACCCTGCAATGCAACTGACATGTTCAAGGCCCAGAAAGGTAGTAAGGACATCATTAAAGTAGTCCATGTGACATCAGTGGTTCAACCATAATGTTATGAAGCTACAAGAACAATTTTTGTGCGATAATATCAAACATGTTTGATATTTATAAATCGGGATGATTACGTCTATGATTACCTCAGAACTTTCACAATAGTCAATGTTCAACTGCGAAACAAGCTGCTGTACAGGTCCGCTGGACAGCGGGGATGAAGAAACGGCTTGCAGAAGTTTGGCAACAATATGTCGAAAACGTACCATAACAACACGGACAAAACGAAGATCTGGGGAGAAATTGCCTCAGTTTTGAATGCACTGGGTGAGTGTAGAAAGCTACTGTACTAGTGCACCACTATATTAGCTAGCACATGTATATGTAAACAAATCTAAATTCTGTTGTAAAGCAGCTCTAAAAAGACAAAAGTGTCATTACTGAGCTAAAAGTTCAGTTCAATAACAGTGTTCATCAGTTGTAAAACAAGTTCAATTTAGCAATAAGTAGCTCAAGTATAATGTTGTAGTATAAAATTAGAAGTAGTGTTTAACTATATTATTTGATAGAAGTTATTGCTTTTACCACCATTTTATAAAAGCAATAAGCCACTCAAGACTGTGGCTAGCCTCTCTTCACTCATTGCTTAATTTACAACGGCCAAATTACACAGTGATTCACCGATATGTGACGGTGCAACCTGGGAGTATGAGAGATATGATACCTTCATCATCTCTTTCATTTTGCTTTTTTCTTCTCACTCCCATTTCAATTTGTGTCTTTAGTATCTCTCCCTCCCACTCGGCTCTCTCGTGGAGGTTGGTGCGGGGCCAGTCAATATACTGTCAGAGCTCCATTTAACAGTGACGAGGTGGGGAGGCCCAGAGATGTGCCTGGCTGACAGAGATGGATGCTACAGGCCTTCACCACCTGCAAGGACAAAGGGACACACAGGCAGGCAAGCAGGCCAGCAAGGAGGGAAGGTGGTGCAGTCCTGCATTATTGCTCTTTGCAACAGCAATCATCATCTGCAGGGAGTTGAATTGCGGTTATGGGGGGCGGGGATGGGGAAGTGTGCCGAAGAAGAGGGACTCGTTTTTCTGACACCTCTAGTTTTGTCAGCTGCGCACGCATTATTCACTGCTGTAGGGTGAGAACAGGGCAGTCAATTACACTGATATCACCCCGCAGCGAGAAAGATGCACTTGTCAAGTGACGCAGTGCTGAACTGACAGCACATTTGAGCTGCTACTGACTCAATGATCAATACACGCAGATGTGAAGCTGCCAATAAATACGCAGCCATTGTCTTTGAGGAATTCGATACAAGGCAATAGTTCATTATGTGCATTATAATGTAAATCAATGGTGGAAAAATGAGTGGTGTTAGTGCTTTTTATCATATCAAGACAAATGTTGTTGACAAACTATGAAAATTACAGTAAAAGGAGCAGATCTGCATAATAGCTGATATATATATACAGTATGAAGAGTTCAGATGCAAAAGATTTTTTTTGTTTTGTTTTGTTTTTTTTGTTTGTTTGTTTTTTTTGCTCATTGCATGCATTGACAGTGGATAGACTTCCCACTAATGAGACTACTTAGACTGTGTGAAAGATATTTTTTTCTCACACTGGCATTAGATAACCACATTCTCACTCACATGTCATCCAGAAAAACATGTGAAGAAAATGTGGTGACCAAAAAAAGAACATAAATAAATAAGATGAAAAGGAGCTTGTCCACAAACTCACACACAAATACCAGAACAAAGTTTTTGAGCAGTCACACTTCGGGATGAAGTGTGAAAATTTTGTTGCTCTTACTCAGATGGGGCACCTGGCACTGCGGATGTGTGAAAATGAGTCGATAATGCTCTTTACATGACAGTAAGCTCAAGTCGTGGTCGGGATGATTGAGTTATCTCATTACTGTATGTAGGTAGGCCTTGGATCCATCCCATCAACGCCTCCTACCGCCGAACAAATAACTCACCACACTGACACATCACACACAAAGAGTGAGAGAGAGACAGACTGAAAGAGAGAGAGAGTCAAGGGGATCTCTAAGCCCACAAACTACAAAGAATATTACAAATGAAATGACATCTGTGGAGAGAAGTAGTTTGGGTTTCCTCCACTTGCAATAACTCCTCTAGATACTCTGATGTTGCTTTTTCCATTATCCCGAGGTTGATTTGGCCCAGATTCAAAGGTCAATACATGTAAGATGTATTGATGGTATTCAAGACATGACTCTCGCCTCTGCTGAAGAACCTCTGAGAACCCTCAAGCAGCACTTGACCAGTTATTTGAAGTAACTCTGCGAGGTCTGCACTGACAACATGTGTTCTTCCTGTGATTGAGCGGCTACATTTCTCTAACCGGTTTCCACAGATAAAGGTTATCAGCCAAACTGTACATCCTTGAAGATAACACGGCTTCAACCGTCCCAGACGTGCAGTGTATTTTATCACAGGCCTCCATGTACTGCTATGAAAGGACAATCTCATGACTGACTGACTGACTAAATTGCATGTACAGTAGTTTGCAAATTACATGTAGTTATTTTTGACATTTGACAATTGGTTTATATTATATATAATGTGAAAATTCACGACTGCAAATCAAATGGTTGTATTGTGTTTCAAAAGCCTTCCCCTAAGAAGCTATTACAACTTCACAAGCTCTCTGTCTGTTCAGGTTGTTTAAATATCTGTTATCTACATTTCCTCCCTATCGGTTTAGGACACAGTGCTTAGATCCTGATACAAAGAGGCTGATTCTTTGGAGAATGAGGTCTTTAAGACAGCCAGCCATTCTGTTCTTTGAGTAAACAGAGAAAGGGACTGTTTAACTCACCCTTTATCTAACAAGATATGGACTTTTTTCCAATCCTGTTTAGTCCAGATAAAGCTATGCTTACATTTCTGCTAGCTTAATCATGCTGAAACAAGACAGACATTCTTTTTTCTTTCTTTTTTTGGTCACCTGACTTTATTATTATTATTATTATGTTAAACCTCTTGCTGCAAGTCACATATAGTTTTATTGTCTATGTCCATAATTTAGTTAAATCATATCTAAAGACTGACGCATGCTGTGATTTATTTTTATTTTTTGTTTTTAAATGTGTGACATTTTGTGGAACAGGATTGTTTCTGTTAAAGGCTTTGTAGAAAACAGTTAAAGTGTTGCATTATGTGTTACTGTAGTCACCCACAGGAACTTCTCCACCTACACTAGTGTGATTTGTCACGTAGGTTCTGAGGATGAACTGGATCAATATCACACACAACTAAGGTGTTTTGAGCTTTTCTAGGTTACAGTGAATGCATCTGCATTGAGAGAGGGACATAAATCTTTTAATAATCCCTAGATGTGACAAAGATCTGCAGTAACATGAATGACAGCAACTTCAGGATTGTGACATGAATGTGTGCACTGACAAATAGGCTGAGAAAAGTTTGACTTTTGCAAATAAGCAGCGATGCGATGTGGTGACTTCCAACAGGACTCTGTGAAGGCATGATATGTGTCCAGTTTGATTTGGTATGTTTTGTTTCTTCCTACCTACAGCGATATAAAAATAATAATAATAAAATGCATGGAAAACTACCAGACATTGTCAGCATTTTGATTGAGTTTGATATTCATTTTGGTCCTATGATATATTATGCACTATTGCAATTAATATATATTTTCCCTGCATAATGAACAATTTTTACAGCAAGAAAACTGATAGCTTGTCATTAAAATTATATTTTATTTTAACCTGTGATCAAATTGGGCCAGTTTCACATCCCAACGATAAATCTTGAGCATCTAGCATCAGGAACGCCTACTAGAGACCAACAGTATAGCGGCCTATTGACCTCCAGCGATAAAATCGCTCCAAGTGATGCAAGCCATCAATGTATTGATATAAAAGAGAGAGAGAGAGGATATGGAGAACAGACGCAACAGGTGGGCACCAGACCACTGGATAAAAGGAGGCTTTGTGTGGAAAACAAGATGAACGCAAGCAAGGAGGCTCTGGGGAAGACGAAGGAGAGTCAGAGAGTCAAAAAGTGTTATAAAGAGGGGAGAATGGTTTGAAGGTCTCAAGGGAAGCTTTGAAATAAAAGAAACCCCTTAGAGAAGACCAGCTGAGGAAAGCGCTGAACCTGAATCGCTCAGGAACAGGTGCTGTGCGCACTCAACATCTCATATCTTTAAAATTAATTTGGTGATTAATTAAAGCTAACTGGGTGAAATTCAGAATAGTCTTTCATCCTACCCTGGCTTCTTTGGTTTCAGCTGAAATAGCAATCACATAATCTGTTGGCCAAAATTTATCATGAATTTCAGCTCAGTGTTTTTCTTGTGGGTGTCTCACAAGAGAATTTCTTGTATTTTTGTGAAGAACCTAACAAAAATAAGCAAGCATTCGAGTACAGTAGCCCTTGAGCAATGCATTGGGTGAATATGGAGACCCAGAAGAAATCTGCCATTCTTTGGAAGTCATTGAAGTGTTTCGTGATGAGGTACATGCAGGCCCTTTTTGCAGCAGGAAAATTTGATAAATATGGTTGCAAGTTGCCCACATTAATCTTTTGTTTTGTTCAATGTTTAAAGAATTGATGAAACTCTTTTCCCATGAGATCCCTACTGTTTCTCAGAGCAAGGTGTACCGGGTAGAATAATGAAGTAAAAGAAGCAGAACTCACTTATTAAAACAACGTTTGAAATAAATCAGTCTGAAGAGAAGAAAAGAAAAAAGGAAAACAGTATGGCATTGCAGCTCTGTGGGGTCACAGAACATATGGTCCCATTATTCAGTCTAAGGAAGATATTCTGCTCTTTCCACATAACATTACTCAGCCTCAGGGAGGGAGTTTGCAATATACTAAAAGGGATTTTACTCTGGGCATCATGCAATAATGTGACTATAGTTTGCATTACTGTATTTACACTAGTTTCTCTTATTTTACTATAGAACATCATTGTAGCATTTGTGCAAATATACTTTCTTATGTCTGTCATAAAATGTAGAAGATGGATGTCGAAGTCCATGAACATCCAACTGGCATGATTCCTGTTTTAAGGTAAACATATTTCACATTATACTTCATGTACTTTTTGAATACATCGCTGTTGTTTTAAATATCTATATATACTGTATGCAGACCAACAGCATGATTATGAGTAGAATACTGCGTGACAACAGGTCATTAATAAAAAGTTAATATTAAGTAATATTTTAGACAAAGACATTAACTTGAATAGCATTTTTTTTTATAAACTGGATGAATCAATGACTCACACAAAGACAAAGTTTTTTTTTCTGAAAGAATCAGTGTTTTAAATGAGTCAGCTGAGTGAATGATTCAGATTTGTTTCTAAATAAATTAGCATTTTTAACTAAATGGCTAAGTGAATGATTTAATGACTCCCTTAAAACTGCTTTATTCATGAATGAATCAGAATTTTTGAATGAATTGGTTCCATGAATAACTCCAAAAGGCAGTCACATGTTACATTCTGAATGAATCAATGTTTTGTTTTGTTTTTTTTTTAAATAAAACTGTCAAGTGACTCAGTGACTGACTCAAAAGCAATAGTTTTGTTTCAGAATGAATAGAGTTTTTTAATGGATCAGTTGGGTGAATGATTCATTGGGCCCTATCATACACCTTGCACAATGCGGCGGCAGGCACGACGCAAGTGTTTTTTGCTAGTTTCCGCCCGATGCAGTTATCATTTTCACGTCCTCCGCGTTGTTTAAATAGCAATTGCATTTGCACCCATTTGTGCGCTCATGGGCATGCTGGTCTGAAAACAAGGTGTGTTCAGGTGCATTGTTGGCACGTTGCTATTTTGAGGCAACTGAAATAGACTGCACCACTGACCAACTAAAACCTGGTCTGAAGTCAATGGTCTACAACACGCGTACACTCTGCTTATTACACACACAGGGACGCGCAGCAGCACACAAACATGCTAAATATTAAAAATTAAAGGATTATAAAAGATTATTATTGTGTAGTCATTGCATGTATCAAAATTAGGCTACCTATTTGCTCACACACGAGCAGCACCGTTTCCTCTCTGGAGATGCGTTCTGTCTTTGCTCTTGCAAATTTATCAGTCTAAATAGCAACTCCACCATGGCGCGAGCGCAACTGGCTCTTAGAGGGAATGGGAGATGAGACTCTGATTGGTTTATTGCACGTTATGCCCAAAACACACCCATTACTCATTAAGAGAATAGGGACAACCCTTTTGAACCATGCGCCGGGCGCTCCGACCGTTTTTTCCGTTGTTAAACTAGCAAAAGTGGATTCGGAACACGCCCTAAGTGCACCTGCACCATGCGCTTTAGACCTTGCGCTTAGATCGTTAAAATAGGGCCCAATGACTCACTCAATGGTCCCTTGATTTGTTTCTAAATGGTTTCAAAGTGGTTCAGTGAATGAAACCCAAACCAGATCTGGATTGGAACTAACTGTTGTATAAATGTATCTGAAAATGAAACTGAATATAAATTTAAAAATCCAGATTTTGAGGCTGATTATCAACACAGCAAGATAAAAACTACCACACAATCTCAAAATATATTGTTTAAAAATATTTCAGTTATGTTACAATCCTGTTTGCTAGCTCAGGGAGGGTTGCAGGAAGTGATGTTTAGGGCAAGTAATAATTTTCCAATTTTAGAAGCCATTTGTTGCGTTTTCTCATAGGGCAACACATGACTTTTGCCAAGAGATTTGAGACAAGAGGCCAGTTCTTTCACAAAGAACTGAGAATAAATCAGGTTCTTTCTTCCTGCAGTGGGATGATGGGATGGTATGCTGCACAACTCCTCACATGTTTGGCCATGTAAATTTACAGCTGACGGCAGCAGTGCAGAGGGGAGAAAAGGTTATTCCACCCGTTGATTAATGGCCCATATCTGAGAAATCAATAAATGTAAATCAAAAGGAGAAAACTCTTTCTTCAGGACATCACTCCGTTCCCTTCTGAGAACGAGCAGACCCAGCTGGCTTCCACCCATGGACAGATACCTGTTCACAATCTGTCAATTCTCATTGGAGGATGAAAGGAGATTGATAGGCAGGAATTTAGGAATGCCCACAGGACAGCGGTGCAGACAGGTCTTGGAAGGAATGATTTTATCACACAGTTCTCTGGGATGCTTGATTCTGATTGGTCAATCAAGGCATCCAGCAGTCTGATATTTCCTATTTGCCATCATCCATGGCAACGACAATCTAACTTAAACTGGCTCTACTTTCAAGTCTTTCATGTCGCACAACAAATATGCTCTCTCTGATTTTAGAGAAAACACAACTAACACCATCTTCTGTCTCAAGCACCATTCACACTAGCAGCAACTTTTGTCGCTGCATGTCGCCAGGGGCTGGCAATGAGGTCACTAGTGGGCATTCCCACTACTGGTTGCCTTGACAGCGAATCAGGTTTCTTGCCGCTAAATACAAACATTTTGGAGGCAAAAGACTAAATATAATCTAAATCTGAATTAAATCTGTACATACAAACAAAAATGAATGAGAAACAGAGCCTACTTTCTTCGATTGCGTATGTTTATCTACGGCTGAGAGGAGAACAATCACGTGAGCTCTACAGTCTTCTTTCCTATTGGCTGTCGCTCCTGAAAGTCGCTCTTAATTTGCATAAAGTTGAAGGATTCTGAACTTTGTTGCATCGCTGGACACGCACCATCTGGTCGCCAATGGTCGCTCGTGTCGCTGGAAATCGCCAGCTCTCCACTGAAATGAATGAGATCGGGTTGCTTTGTCGCTGCTTGTTGCTTGTAGTGTGAATGGGGCTTCAGTTATCAGAAAAATACGGTGGCCCAGTAGAGCACAACACAACAAAATTGCCACAGCACAGTGCATAGGACTAATTTCATTGTGTTGTGCTATTTTTGTTGTGTTGTGGCTTTTTTTTCCATTGTGTTGTGCTAATTTCAATGTGTTGTGGCTTGTTTCCTTGTGTTGCGGCTTATTTCCATTCTGTTGTGGCTTGTTTCGTTGTATTGTGCAAATTTTGTTGCGTTGTTGCTTGTTTCCGTTGTGTTGTGAAAATTTTGCTGTGTTGCGGCTAGTTTCTGTTGTGTTGTGCTAATTTCATGTTGTGCTAATATTGTTGTGTTGCGGGTTGTTTCTGTTGTGTTGTGCTAATTTTGTTGTGTTATGGCTTGTTTCCTTTGTGTTGTGCAAATTTTGTTGTGTTGCGGCTTGTTTCAATTGTGTTGTGCTAATTTTGGTGTGTTGTGCTAATTTCATTGTGTTGCAGCTGGTTTCCGTTGTGTTGTGGAGATTTCATTGTGTTGTGCACTACTGGGCCACCGTAGAAAACTTAAAAATTAGTTATGTTGCCTTTGTAGCTAACAAAACAAATTAAGGTGTAGTTGAAGTCCCAAAATTATTAAAACTAGAATAAAAATATAGATTAATATATATGCTAAAATGCAATCCATATCAAATTGACAAAAACATAAACTCAAATTAAAACAAAAATAAAAGCTCAATTTAAAATATTAATAAATACTAATGGTATATAAATATTCCTAAAATGTTTGTGACATTTAAGGCACCCATCTGGATTTATTAATTCAAATAGCAGCTATAACTTGTCCAATAACAAAGTAAACTGACCTTCATACAGAATATTCAACAGTTCTGCATGAAAAAGGTTTTCAGAGCCAGCACACCATGCTTTAACTCGCATCCAATGAGTTACATGCAGTGAGATTTCCATTGCCCACACAGTGGCACTTAATGATGAGCTGTATTTTTTTTTTCTAATAGAGGTCACTGTCAGTCTCTTGCAGGTGACAGCTGGGTCCGGTTCAAGGATGAGGAAAATGTTGCCGGTTTGAAAAGCATGATTAATGGTTAGAGTGATGTCTGTGACAGCACCCCCTACAGTTGTCTCTGGGTACTCCACACATCTGTTCCTGCTCACAGATGCCAGGGTCATGTTTACAGACGAGATATCATCAAGCCGACTGGCTCAGGAAGGAGCTGATGAATAGTTGTGTGGCTGTTTGTGACAGTGCCCCTGCTGGCCAGGGCTTGGTGTTTATGGGTGGTGAAGAGACCTCAAACTGTGTAACCATGGGGACCTAGAGACACTAGGTCATGATAAATGTGTTTAGGGACTCAGCGTGTATTTGTGTGTGTAGGCTGATGTCTGTTTCTGTGTGTGTTTTTATGTGTCTCAGAGAGCAAATGGATGGGATTGTGTTAGTGTGTGTGTGTGTGTGTGTGTGTGTGTGTGCTGGGATGCAACTTCCCTACAGGCCTTGTTTTCCATCATCATAATCTAGGCTTAAACTCCCACACAAGCACACAGAGACAAACACAGACTACAACAGCATGCAGTGGAGCTTTGTCCTGACCAAGGGGTCAACTAAACAAGATTTGGCTGGTCATATTACCCCTGCTGGTAGATGCCATAACTGCAGAATTATTAAGCAAAAGCATCATTTTCCAGTAACAATGTACTTAGAAAAATAAATAAATAATCAATTTATGCGTTAAAATATTTTATTATAGTATATAATGAGCAACAAATGGCTTCTAGTATATAATATTTCAATATAGTATATAATGAACAATATAATGTATATTTAATATGAGATTTAAATATAGGATTTAAAAATTTGGGGTTGGTAAGATTTTTTAATGTTTTTAAAGTTTTGAAAGTCTTTAATGCTCACCATGTCGGCATTTATTTGATTAAAATAAATAAAATAAAATAAAAATGCTAATACTGTGAAAATGTATTATAATTTAAAATAACTTTTCCATTTGAATATATTTTATATTTTTAGTGAATTCAGTGTCACATTATTCAGTGAGGGAAAAAATTATTTGATCCCCGGCTGATTTTAACAGTGAGAGACAGAATAACAACAACAACAAAAAAAATCCAGAAAAATGCATTTCAAAAAAGTTATAAATTGATTTATTGAGTGAAATAAGTATTTGATCCCCTATCAATCAGCAAGATTTCTGGCTCCCAGGTGTCTTTTATACAGGTAAGGAGCTGAGATTAGGAG
>JAFVLL020043545.1:0-20026 GCA_021397915.2 Tor tambroides
CTCTACTGCGCAGACTCTGGCTCCAAACGAAGCTCTACTGCGCAGACTCTGGCTCCAAACGAAGCTCTACTGCGCAGACTCTGGCTCCAAACGAAGCTCTACTGCGCAGACTCTGGCTCCAAACGAAGCTCTACTGCGCAGACTCGGGCTCCAAACGAAGGTATGCTGCGCAGACTCGGGCTCCAAACGAAGCTCTACTCCGCAGACCTTGGCTCCAAATGAAGGTATGCTGCGCAGACTCGGGCTCCAAATGAAGCTCTACTGCGCAGACTCGGGCTCCAAACGAATCTCTACTGCGCAGACCCTGGCTCCAAACGAAGCTATGCTGCGCAGACTCGGGCTGTTGCCTGAGCTGCCTTCAGATCACCACACTCAACAAATTCATGTTTTATTTACTTTTTTTTTTTTTTTTTTGTGTTTTGCTCTGTTTAATAATTCTGAATACAGATCTGTGTATATTTATAAAACTTTAAGGTGACTGGGATAGTGGTCTGTTGGCGTCTCCGTGTGGTCCTGCTTGGTACTGCAGCTTGACTTGTAGTTATTTATATTTGTATAAAAAAATGGTCTAAACAAATGTAACATTTTTTTTCTCACAGATTTTGCCGATGCACTGTATACATCAATTTTGAATTATTATTAAAATTAAAAGCAAAATGTTTTAATTTTCTTGAAAAAAGCTTGCAGAAAATATAGTTTTGTGAGAATCATCCTCAATCTTGAATTTGATAAAACAATTTTCTTTATTTAGAATAGAAAATTTCATGTCTTAATACTTTTACGTTTGTTATACTGGGATGAATCATATCAGGATGTATGCTAAAATTTTTGGATGTGGCGCCCCACCTAGAAAATTTGTTCACCAGGTGTGACAGTAATGGAAAACAAATGCAGGAATACTTCACCCAAAAAATGAAAATTATGCCATCATTTACTCACCCTCAAGTTGCTCCAAACTTGTATGAGTTTCTTTCTTTTGCTGAACACAAAGGAAAATATTCTGAAGAATGTTGTAACCAAACAGTTGCTGGTAGCCAATGTTGGGGAAAGTTATACTTTTAAAAGTAATGCATTACAATATTGTGTTACTCCCTAAAACAGTAACTAATTGCATTACTTGGTTATTTTCTTACTTTTGAGTTACTTTTTCTCATCTGGGCTGGGCTTGGTTGTTCGTTTTCAATATAAAAATGCAAAAGCCTTTTCAGACTAAAAGTGAAATGAATAAGCCTCAGGCTGAAGGAAATGCGAATTAATGTCTGTACATTGTGGATTGCAGGAAGAAAGTTCAACATTCCTTAGTAATAAAAATAAATTAAGAAAGAAAGAAAAAGAAAGAAATATTTATCTATCTAAAGTCATTTTTGCTTATTAAGTATGGTGAATTGGATCACTGAAGGTCAGCAGCAAAGATGTCAGTTAATAAAATGGGATTAAATACAAAAAAAGGATGTTTGTGTTATTTAACATATTTAATTATTGCAGGTTTGTGTCATATTCTGAGTTTGTATTTCAGTTTTTATTCACTTTGAGGAATACTGAATACTGAATCATGTTGACATTTAGTCTGGAGCTACTGTACAGTGACCTCATGTTCACACAGCGCCTCTTCACTTACAATTTCTCTCAACATGACGACTGGAGAGCTGTCAGTCAATACATGGGAAACCAAAGTAACTGGCATTACTTCTTCCAAAAAGTAACTCATATATTTTCTTGTACATAAAAAAAGTAATGTGTTACTTTACTAGTTTCTTGAAAAAAGTAATCTGATTACATAACTCACGTTGCTTGTAATGCATTACCCCCAACACTGCTGGTAGCCATTGGCTTCCATAGAAATACTATGGAAAAAATACTTTGGAAGTCAACGGCTACCAGCAACTATTTAGTTCTTCAAAAAAAGTTCCCTTTGTGTTCAATAGAAGACAGAATTCCACAGAGGTTTGGAGCAACAAGAGTGTGAGTAAATGATGACAGAATGAACTCTTCCTTTAAGTCTTACACTCCTCAAACTCCCCTGAGAAAAAGACACCTCATCTCTAAGGAAAAATCCACTTCCGAGCTTCACAAGAATGCCTCAAAGTGAACTCAGATTTGCAAAGATATCAAAGTCTGCAAACAAAAGTCATAGCTTTCTTTATAAACTAATAACATGTTAACTGAAAACACTTTAATTTGGTTGACAAATCAATGTGTGCTTGGAGATTAATTTGAGGTTTAACTGTGACAGATCCTATATTCACTTGCTTTCTTCTATTTTGGAGAATAAAAATACTCACATTACACTGAATTCATAACACTTACTAATAAGGAAATAATATTCTGACAAAAACACAATCTAAACGCCATTAAAATAGCAAACCATCTTATATTGACAAATTAATGTACAATGACAGATAGTAGCTTAAAGATAGTAAAATCTTATTACTATCATTAAGTTTTAACTGATCATATTCCCTACTGCTCTGCTCGCAACAGTTAAATGCAAGAAAGAAAGAAAGAAAGAAAGAATAGATGTCTATATCTATGACACTGAACACATTGACTGCTATAAAAGTCAGCAGTGATTGATATAAGAGGGACATTTCAATAAATCTTAAAAATCAGTGGCATTTTCACACTGAGGACATTTCAGACTCACAAATGTCAGCATCAGCTCTCCTCTTGTGGATTACCAAGGCAGAGAATGAATAATCCACCACTGTGTCTTCAACACTGCACAGATTCATACTGAGTGCAGAGAAAGGCAGTCCATTATTTCTGTGAATCAATATCATCTTCCCACTCCTGACCACACATAATGAGACTGTTTATACTGACTACATAAAAACATTCTCATTTGCATGTTTGCATTTGTAGCCTTTCAGATCATTGTCCTATATTGCCTATAAACCCAGTTTAACACCAGTTTGATGAAAATGTAGATTGGGGTTTCTATGCCTCACTGGACTCACGGACAAAATCAACCTTCCTCCCAATAACTGGTGAAGAAACTCAGTAGCATGGCTCCATTTTCAGATGTGAGGCTTTTATGTCCAAACTGAAGAGGACAAAAAGTGGCTAAATGAGAGGGAAAATGGAGCTGCTCTTGAGTTTCACAGTAACACAGATTCACAATAAAAGAGCACAGAAAGAAATCCATCAGACCAAAGACTCAAAAATGATTCCTTGTTGGAGGTGAATGCAGGACATAAATGATTCATTTTAATTTGATTAATTTTAATGCAATTATCACAGGCATGAAGGTAAACTCCCTTATCTTTCTTTCTTTCTTTAAATGTTAAAAGTTACATGTCAAACACTTCAGCTTTTGCCCACACGTGTTCTGTTACTTGGTGGAAGTTCACCAAATTATGCAGATGTAAGCATGGACAGGTTGCTTGGCATTTTCAGGCATCTTAGGCATCCTCCTGACACAAAGGCTGTCCTGAAAGGCATGATGCATAATTAATCTGGCTCCTAAAATATGAATTGCATGCAACTTTCCAATTAAATGCAATAATAATAATAATAATAAATATATTTATTCAATACAGAAAATAAATTATTAATATAACTAAAAAAAAAAAATGTTTTTAGCTTAGCTACATGTTAACGTTTAACTTTATTAAAATAAACGCTGAGTTGGCTAGACTAGTATTAGAAATTAATAAATAATTTATTCAGTATGATAGCTGGATACCTCATACTCAGAGTTTTATTTAGGCTAAACTTTAGGCTGAAATCATGTGACATTAATGTTGCCGTTTAAAATGTTTATTGCATACTGTTTGTTATGCACACTGTTTTTGAAAATAGCATGCAGTATGCAGTATACAATGTATATACTGTAGTATGCAAAAATGAAAAGGAAAAATGCAGTTAGATAATGAATGAAAAGCACTCACAAATCAACAATAAAATACTTAAACCAATATTACTGAAAAGATAAAATGTCAGGATGTAGGGGGTGGGGGTGGGGGGGGGAGAGTCTTGTAAAACATTAAAAACAAGAGAAGCGACTCTTCTAAGAGCTATTGACTTGTCAAAATGCCAGAGTGCTCATTACAGTGAGTGGGATCCCATCCCTCTCATCATTTCAGTATGATTCCAGTTCTGTGTGTCATCTCTTTCTCCAGACCATTGCTTTTTATTTCACCATTTCATGCTGACTAGCCTCATTGCTCTAGTAAGTACTTTTATGAATATGTTGTCACTGCACCTGAATACTGTCACAAGACGAAGGCTAAGTGAGCTCATTATTATGAAATATGTATTACAACCTTTTAGACATAATGGGCTTGTCTGCATTGATGGTTCTTTTTGAGGCTGCTCCCAAATGACCTGCAAATATCTGTTATATCGGTTTTGTCACAATGCTATTGTCAGTGAAATTGCTATTGTATATTTTTTTGCATATTCTGTCATTTACTCACATTCATATTGTTTCAAAATAGTATGATTGTATTTCCTCCATGAAACACAAAATAATATATTTTGAATAATCTATGAGCTTTCATTCCGTACATTGAAAGCATATTACTTTGAGTCTAGGAGCTGTCAAGTGACAAAAACGGACAAAAAAGAATTCCATATGGTTTATGTATTATAATCTTCGGAATTCATATGATCATTTATGTCAGATACAGACATCTAAGTTATTATATGCACATACCCACATTCAAAATGAATTAGGAAACGTGAGAATCAGTGACATTTGGCCATACTGACATTAAACCTGTGCTTATTTATTCAACGAGTGATAAAATAAAAAATATAAAATAAAATGAAATAAAAAATAAATAAAATTAAAAAATAAAATTAAAAATTAAAATTTTATTTTATTTTATTTTATTTTATTTTATTTATTTTATTTTATTTATTTTCCCCAGAACTTTATAGTTCTTGGTCAGGCAGAGTTGGAGTTAGGGTCAGGAAATTATTATTGTAAAGAGTCCACTGAAGGCGAGCGTAGCGATGAACCCAAGTGCAGTTTATTTACAATGTGAAATCCAAACATCCAAACAGAATCCAAACAGACGAAGACTTGACTTGAAACAGACTTGACTTGGCATGAACAGGCTTGACATGAAACAGATTTGGCATGGCATGAAACAAACTAGACTCACCGACAGCAGATAACAACATTAATACACAACAAGAAACAAAGGCAAGGACATGGCTACTTATAGCAAACAATAAAAGTCACATGACATGAACAAACCACTGGGAAACAAGACACATGACTATGACAACCAATCAGAACATGACACATAGAACAAGGGAACCAATAGGAAAGAGACATGAGGGCAAGGGAAGCATGACACAAACAGGAACCATAACCAAACTTCAAAATAAAAGACATGAAAACATGAAACACACCTTACAATTATTTATAAACTAATCCTTTAAAACGTAAAAGGGATTTACTGTCTCAGAAACATTTGGTGTGATGTTTACAAAATACTTTCCGATATTTGTTTTTTATATTATTATCTGTTGTTCCTCTTGTTTTCTGCCTGCGGTGGTGGCCATCAGCCCATATAGCTGTGTGCATCAGAACGGGCCATTATGTAGCTCTAAGTGGCCTATGAGCAAAATAACACCCTCTAACACAACAAATTTATTAACCATATTATACAGCTGCCTCTCATAATGGCCTCCCTAAAACCTGGAAATAACAGGCTTATAGCAATAATAGCCAAAATTGTCCATGTGATGGTAGGATATTTGTAGGATAAATGCTCCCATGTTGTGCTCCAATGCTTAACAAGCCACAACGAGTGAAACCATTGAAACATCCAAGTAAGCATGTGTGGGCTGTTGTTTTTGTGGCAGACTGGCTGTTTAACATGATTTACATTACTTCTATATAAAATTTGTTGGGCTTTTTGCCTTTACAGTAGAGTGAGACAGAAATGTAGTGATGAATAGAGGCTGTGAGATCAAGACTCGAACACCACAGCTCTGACCTATTACCTTTACTACTCTCAAAGTTTAAACATTTTGTAAATTAATTATTTGGTTTTGTAAATGTTACACCGTGGAAGGAGCAGGCAAACAGCTTAGCTGAAAGTAAGTTTGTTTGTTTTTTAAACAAGTTTCTCATTAAGGCTGTATATGTTTAATAAAAAATAATAATAATATTGTGAAATATTATTGCAATTTAAAATAACAGTTTTCTATTTTAATATAGTTTAAAATATAATTTATTCCTGAAAAGCAAAGCTGAATTTTCACCATCATTACTCCAGTCTTCAGTGTCACATGATCATTCAGAAATTATTCTAATATGCTGATTTGCTGTTCAAGAAACATTTCTGAATATTATCAGTGTTGAAAACATTGTTGTACTGCTTCATTTTTTTTTTTTAAATTCATGATATACTACTATTAAGCAGTTTGACATAATTCATTATTAAAGAAAACAAATTAATACTATTATTTAGCAAGGATGCATCAAATTTTTTAAAACTGAAAGTAAAGGCATGTATAAATACAAAATTTCCTGTTTCAAATGAATGCTGTTCTTTGAACTTTCTATTCATCAAAACAAACAAGCAATATATATATATATATATATATATATATATATATATATATATATATATATGTGTGTGTGTGTGTGTGTGTGTGTCAATTAACTCTCATTAGAGTTTTAGACTGTTAAGTTAGGGTTAGTAGAACCATCAAAATAAATTGTTAGCAGACAATCTACTAATACTCTAGACTGCTAGCTGACATGTAGATGCAACATTACTAATAGTGAACAGAATGTCTAAATTGTACTGTTGCAATAAAGTGTTGCTAAATCTATAAATCAATAGTTAGTTAGTTAGTCAGTTTCCACAAAAACCAGGGGTGTCCAATCCTGCTCCTGGAGAGGCTCAACACACCTGCCTGGATGTTTCTAGTAATCCTGAAGACCTTGATTAACCGGTTCATGTGTGTTTAATCAGGGTTGAAGCTAAGTTCTGCAGGACAGTGGCCGTCCATGAGCAGGACAAGGTAAGATGCCTATGATCTAACATTGTAAATTGTAAATCTTAGAAACATTGCTAAGCTCCGAAACATGCTACCTATCTCTGATGCAGAAAAGCTAGTTCATGCATTCATGACCTCTAGACTGGACTATTGTAATGCACTGCTAGGTGGTTGTCCTGCGTCATCAATAAACAAGCTACAGATAGTCCAAAATGCAGCGGCTAGAGTTCTTACCAGGTCAAGAAAATATGATCATATTACCCCAATTTTACGGTCTCTGCACTGGCTACCTATTAAGTTCCGTATCAGTTACAAAATATTATTACTTGCCTATAAGGCTCTAAATGGTTTAGCTCCTGCGTACCTAACTAGCCTTCTACCACGCTACAATCCAACCCGCTCCCTAAGGTCGCAAAACTCTGGACTTTTGGTAGTACCTAGGATAGCAAAGTCCACTAAAGGAGGTAGAGCTTTTTCACATTTGGCTCCCAAACTCTGGAATAGCCTTCCTGATAACGTTCGGGGTTCAGACACACTCTTTCTGTTAAATCTAGATTAAAGACACATCTCTTTAGCCAAGCATTCACATAATGCATCTTATAATCTTGTACTGCATTTATATCTGGTCAAATGCACATTATTATAATTCTTTAGCTTGGGTTGAACAATTATTTTTTACTTAGATGGAACAGCAGCTATGCTAATTATGTCTCTATCTGTTTCTCTGTTTCTGCCACGGGATTAACGTCCCGTGGTAACTAGGAATTACAGAAGCTCCAATCTGGATCCAACCCCTTTAATGATCTGAGATGGCCGAACACCTGAGAGAAGATAATGCCAACCCCTCAGAGGACACTCAGACAACATACAGAATTACCAAATACCAGAAATACCATAAGTTAAATATATTAAGGTTCTACAATATATAAATATATTGTGGAAACTTAAATTCCTGTAGAGCTGCTTTGCAACGATTTGTATCGTAAAAAGCGCTATACAAATAAACCTGAATTGAATTGAATTGAATTAAATTGTGCCTGAAGAAGACTTAAGTGCTCAAAATGTTGCATTGTTTATAAATTGGTGTATATTGGAGTGGTACTGCCAGTGTGGACACTCCTTTTTTCTTTATTTATTGTATACCTTTTTGTCCTGCACCAGGGCCCAATTCGTTTTTTTTTTTTTTTTTTGAATGTGCACACTGTTTTGTATTTTCTTACACCTCTGAACACAACCATCATGCAACTATCCTGTTTCAGCTCGAGTGTTGAAGAGAACTCATTGTTCTACAAAATGAATGTGTGAAATCTCACATTGAGACTACCGGCATATTTCAGGGACCCAAAAGCATCCTGAGAATCTGAAGTTGATAAATTGGCTCAATATTCTCATTGTGTGAAGAACAACAGCATCATGGACACTTTTAAAGTATTTCCAATACTAAGAGTGCAGTCCTAGCAAAGCACTTGGCTCTTTTAAAATTTAACCTGTAATTCACTGAAAGGGCAGATAAAATGAGGACAATTCTGATCACAAATCTCAGAGTACCATTTTACCATTGTCTTTGTATTATTTCTGGTGCATCTGTAAGTCCCAAATGCACAATATTAAAGTGGTGAAGCTTCCTTTCTGTGAGTGTAGTTTGTCATGATCTTCATTAGTTAGGTTAACCTGCTATACGGATGTATACAAGGGGAGTGCATATAATGCACATAATAATCTGGCAGAAAGCATTAATACATTCTGCCAGATTTAATGGATTTCAGCAACACAATTAAAATTCTGCAAATAGAAGAAAAAAAATCAATCATATAATCCAGTAAGCATTTTCATTGCTTCTTTTGGAACAATGGTAACAATTTGTAACAGTCCAAATGCAACAGAATGAAGTCTTATCAAGGATATACTTTTCATTCGGCTTGCTTTAAATGAAGAAGCTTAAATTGAAGGATTAAACGGAAGCATTTTAATATGTGCATGTTAGCAGAAGACACAACTGATCACGTACATCACTTTGTCGTTAAGAGAATCCACTCGAGAGAACTCTCTGAAGGACCTCATGAACACCCAAACCACACATCCACTGCAAACAACTCACTTTACCAGAAACAATTTGATGGAGAAAAAAAAAAGTCCTCCACTCAGATCTTCATTATCAGTATCTGGAAACATCTCACCCTCAGGTTAAACAAATACAAGTCAAAGCATTGCTGTGTGGGTGACTGGTTATTGATTAAATGTCAGTGCATTATATAGGTGAAGTTCTGCTCTGGCCACAACAGAACAGGGAAAGAAAAAGGAGAAAATTGCTCCTCATGTCATCTTTTCTCTGAAAGCATTAAAAAGCCAAAGGCTTATTCCAAAAAGCCCCTTTTTTATCAATTACATATCTGCAGGGGCTTTTTAAAGCACTATTTTCAGAAGAGGAATATTTTCAAAACTCTACAAAGCTCCATTCTGATCATGCTTTCACACCATTATTCATAATCAAATATGTCCATTGTGTTGTGTAATGAGAATATGTGATTTAATCAGCAAAACTATAGGCAAACAGTAGCATATGGTGCTAACATCAAGGTCATGGGTTTGATCCTAAACACGTGATCTTAAATGTATTTTAATGTGCTTTAGATAAAACATACCTGCCAAATGTATAAATGTGAAGCAGAATATAATTACCTTCTCTTCCTTCAGTGCATTAATTTTAATGATTAGTTAATTTTGCAGAAAGAAAGAAAGAAAAACATGAGACACAATACACTTACTTAGCCTAACAAAATTACAGTGACAAAATCAATAAATGCCAGTAATATCTATCCAGCACAGTCCGAAAGTGTTGGAGAAAGGACAGATGCAAGCACAAGTAATGCTGCTTTAATAAAATTCAATCATACAGCCTAAAACATCCATGTAAAAGCACTTATTTGAAATGGCACAGTGTTGTAAAGAGATGTAGGTTCATTGTGGAAATAATAAAACAAAACAATATCAATCACATTATATTAACATTCCGAGGTCACCATAGCCACCAGATCCAGTCCATATCCAGATCAGATGGTGGATCAGCACCTATAGATGATCACAACAACCCTGAATATCAGCGGAGACCATGACAACTAGATGAGCCATAGAGACAAATCCCTGTGAAGACTGCGTCAACTACATGGCCATCGGTACAAGACCGATGATGAGAACCAAACGAGTCCTCAGCACAGACACTGGGGCCAGCTTTGCCCCTTCACCATGTAATGTATTCACTCTTCAAGCGAAAAGAACTGGATGGATGTTCTGAGTGTTGCCAGTCTACAATCTGTCTTGTGTTGCAGCCTGGAACTAAACCACACTATGTTAGTTTCATCTGGCCAGAAGAGAACTGGCCTCCACTGCGCCTGGTTTCTCCCAAGTTTTTTATTTATTTTTTTCTCTCTCTCTCTATTTCTGTCACTGATGGAGCATATTTGCCACAGTTATGTTCAGTTTCATGGTTTTAGTTTGTTTCATCTAGTTTTTTCTGTTAATAAATATTAACAGTGCTACAAATAGATCCTTTCTCCTCATCCTGCCTGACCCGCTATGACAGAACAGAAGACCTCAGTATGGATTTAATAGCAGCGATCTCTACACTCACCCACGAGGTATGTCTGCTTCAAAATGGCCAACCTTTGGAAGAGTCTTGCTATCCAACTGCAATGAATGCTAAACCCCGGTAAGAATGTAACACCTGTAATGATGCAAGCCTCATTAGAAACAGTTCATCAGAAACCCTTGTCTGCTATGCACTCTTTGGCAATGTCCTCCCTCTTGGATTCTTAGTCTGTGCTGCCACAGGAACATAAAGAGACATTAAGATGAATTGTATTTCATCAGAGTTATGTAGTTAATGGATTACACAAGTAAAATTTAATGTGAATTGCTTTGGGAAAGGCAATTTCTTAAGATCAAAGGTATGTCTATAGAGGGAACATGTGGTGATAAATTTACGTTTAGAGTTAAGTTGTTAAGTGTTAAGAATTAAAAAAAATAATAATAATCACCATTTACCTTATTGTAAGACAAAAAATTGTGTGAAGGAGTGGTGCGAAGGAGCGTGAAATCATGGGAGTTGTCATCTTTACCTTCACAGCCAATAGAAATCAATCCAAAGGGACTCATAGTGGCCGTTCTATGGCTGCTATGGTTGTCACAGAGAGGCATCTGTGGTTGAACCTCACGGGCATCAAGGACAGAGGTGCATTCCTCCTTGATGCCCCATGTTGCCTTCTGGCCTAGTTGGCAGCTCCATTAATTTGGTTATCAGTAGGTTCTAGTGAGGCAAACAGGTACAAAGAAGCTCTCTTAAAGTTTCTCCCCCAACAAGTGTCAAAACTAGTGCCCCTTACAGAGAGTATGATAGTGTGAAAATTACTCTCAAATATCTCTACTTAGGTCCTAAAGACCATAGAAAAGGGCTACAGAATACAGTTTGCTCATCGTCCTCCACATTTCAGTGGCATGGTCTTCAGTAAAGTGAAACCGGAACAAGCGTATTTGTTGACACAGGAATTGCAAGCTCTGCCGGACAAAGGGGCCATAGAACATTTTCCCCTCCCAGACAGAGAGTAGGGATATTACAGCTGATATTTTGTGGTTCCCAAAAAAGATTGGGGGTTGCAATCAAAATGATTTTATCTCAGATCCAACTCAAGATTTTATCCAAGGGCCAATCCCCAGAGACAGATAAGGATTATGCCCTTTCTATGTTCAGACCCTGGTTTCTGACTTTGAGTCCAACTCTATGCATGTGTTGTCGGCACAAGATGTTAACGACAGACACATCCCTCACGGGCTGGAGTGCAGTCTTAGATGGCCAGCCCAATGGATCTGGAGAGGTCATCTTCTTGACTGGCACAACAACTGCCTTGAAATTAGGGTTGTATTTCGGGCCTTGAAATACTTCCTTCAGCAGTTAAGGGGCTACCATGTCCTAGTGCGTTTGGACAACACTGCGGTAGTTACATAAATCGCCAAGGCAGACTGCGTTCACGCTGCCTGAACGGGCTAGCACAGCAGGTTCTGCTTTGGGTACAGGACGAGTTCCTGTCCCTCAGGGCAATTTATATTCTGGGGCATATGAATGTGGGAGCAGACTTGCTTTCCAGACAAGCTGTGACACATGGAGAATTAAAACTCCACCCCAAAGTAGTCAGTGAAATTTGGGAAAGATTTTATGAATCAGAGCTGGACCTCTTTGCTTCACAGGAAACAACACACTTCTCTCTGACTCATCCAGCTTCCCTGGGACTGGACGCAATGGCCCATATGTGGCCCAGACAGTATCTTTATGCATTTCTCTCTGCTTCCAGGAGTCCTGGCCAAGGTTCATCAACAACGGTCTCAGCTCCTACTAATAGTGCCCCGTTGGCTGACCGGAGTGTGGTTCTCTGATCTAATATCCCTCCTCGATGGCTCGCCTCATATCTCATATCTTAGGCGCAGGGGATGGTATTTCATCCCTGGAACCTTCATGTCTGGCCCCTGAAAGGGAACAACTAAGAGATGCTGGGCTTCCAGCCAATGCAGTACAGACTATTCTAAGTACTAGGGGTTCCCTCCACTAGAACAAATTATGCCCTCAGATGGTACATTTTCAAAAGTTGGTGCATAATGCACCGTGCAGACCCAGTTCACTGACAAGTTGTTTCAGTGCTGAAGTTCTGGCAAGAAAAACTGTCCTCAAATACAAGTCCTGGTACATTCAGAGTCTATGTGGCTGCCATTTCTGGGGTCTGTGTAGTAAAACACCCTCTAGTCGCCTGCTTCATTCCTGGAGCTAAACGATTAAGGCCACCAGAGCGACAGTCCCTTCTTGGGACTTAGCTGTAATGCTCGAGGGTCTAGTTGGGACCTCTTTTGAAATACTAGATGTGCCAGTCAAGCTTCTAAATCTGAAGCTGTTTTTTCTCATGGCTGTCACTTCTCTAAAGAGAACTGTGGATTTGCAGGCTCTGTCAGTCTCGCTATCCTGCTTAGACCTTGCCCTTTGGGCTGGTCAAAGCAATTTTGCATCCTTACCCTAATTATCTTCCTAAAGTTCCATTCTCAAGCATACATCCGGTCGTTTTTGAAGCCTTCTGCACTCCGCAAAAAAAAAAAAAAAATGGATCAAGAAAGACTTCACTTACAATGTCTAGTCCATGCTCTTCAGATATACATCCAATTTAAGTCAGGGCAGCTTTTCATATGCCATGGGGGCCGCAACCGTGGGGCGGCTACCACTAGACAAATTATGTTACATTGGATGAGGGATTCTGTTGCACTAGCCTACAAGGCACACGGCCAAGCTTTCCCTCTAGGAGTTAAGGCCCATTTAACCAGGGGTGTTGCATCCTGGCTCTAGCAAGAGGTGTCTCCTTGCAGCAAGTCTGTGATGCGGCAGGCTGGTTCTCCCCACACACGTTCATCAGATTCTATAGTTTAGATGTCCATGCTACTCCTTGCTCGCATCTCCTTGAGTCAACATCCTAAAGTCATGTCTGAGACCTCTTCAAGGTTTGTGCTTACACACTACACAACCTTGAGGGGTAACTGCCACACTGTGGACATGTCTTCAGACAAAGGTATAACCTGAAAGTGTGTCTGTTTCACGTCTATTTATAACCTCTCAGAAGCACACATTCCAGTGACATTACTGATTGAGTTTATTTAAGTCAAATTATTGGCATGCTTGCCACACATGCTTCACAACCGGTCGAACAAAGAATGTTCTCATCAGCGTTAATGAAATGCAGCATCTCGTTCACATTTTTTTCAGGGAACAGGGTTGCAGTCAAGTAACCAGAGATGATTACTTCATATGTCAAGTTAAATTGTGGAGTATTACAGCACTGTTTTACATGGTCAAAATAATCACACAGTACTAAAATATATTGCATGATACCCTATAAAATTATGTTATATGCCCATAAATATAATGGGGGGTGGGGGTTATATTCACAGCCAATCAAAATAATCACACAGTACTAAAATATATTGCATGATACCCTATAAAATTATGTTATATGACCTTAAATATAACAGGGGGGGGGGGGGGGGGGGTTTGGTATATTCACAGCCAAGTGGAATTAATTGCCACAACTTGTAATTAGATTTTTTTTTTTTTTTCATTGATTGACAGCCCTACAAAATATATAACATGTTTTCTTACCATTGTGAGTTTGTCTTGACTTTACTTATCACTTTGTTTCTCAGAATTATGAGTTAACATCTTGCAGTTCTGATTTTATAACTCAGAAATTTGAGTTTATCATGCAATTCTGAGAAAAAAAAGAGTTGCAATTACCTTATTTATTTATTTATTTATTTATTTATTTATTTATTTATGTATTCATTCATTCATTCATTCATTCAGTGGTGGAAACAGGCTTCCATAGTTTTCCTTTTTAGCCAAAGACATTTTTTTATTCTCGCTCAGCACTAGGTGAGTGTTTTGGACCTTGTATATCATCCTATTGTGACTTGAAAAAGATTATCTGAAAATGTAAAGACAAGAGAGTGCTTGGTAGCTTTGGATTATGCCACGATTTTTCCATGAAGCCTCGTGGGTAAAAGGAGCCAAACAGCAGCTCCTCAGGACTGAGGGTTTCCTGGTGGGCAGAGGTCAGATTCTTAATTTTACCTTCAGAGCCCTGCTGAGATGGGGTCACAAGCGTTGTTTGGACCCTCTTATCATGGAGGGGGCGAGCAATCCCATGCCATTTCACTTTCCTTGATTAAGATTTGTGGCTTCACAGCTTGCAGAAAGAAAAATGAAGAGAGAAGAGAGGCACTTTCATTAGTATTCTGCCTGAGAGAGGCCACTAAGTCCTTGGGAGGGCTTTCTGCTCTGATGTGAATGACAAACTGAAATCAAAAAGCACAGTCAGACACACTGAGCCCTTACATCTGCCTGACAAAACTAACAGTAGAAGAGAGGACAAGAATGACAGAGAAAGAGAAGAAGAAACAGATAAAAGGAAAGAAAGCAATCACAAGGTTGGACTTCACTACTGCTGTTAAATTTCTCCTGGATTCTAAATATTTTAGGAGTGGTTCAGCCAAAAAGAAAAAAAATTCTGCCATCATGTCATTCCGATCCAGAAAGTATTCTTGCTGCTCTTACACTGCTGGTATTATAGCTCTCATTATAAGAAAATGGAGTAAAGAACATTGTTAAATTGCTGCCTAGTTAGGGGTCTGCTTGTAACTGCATGACCTTTTCACTGTTTGCAGTTTATTTAAACTTCACCGAGGTAGAAAGGCAACAAATAAACGCTACCCAGGCTTATTGGAAATACATGATTCTACCTACATTTCTGCAAAACAAAAACAAAAAACAAACAAACAAACAAACAAAAAAACATACCTACAATATATGTACAAATTGCTGCAGTTTCCAGATGAAATGAACACTCGAGGGAGTAAAACTCTGAGAACTTTTAATCCTTTTCACGGAAAGTACAATTTACAGGGCTAGAGTTTCAATTAATAAAGCCTATTTTTTTCTCACAATTACTTGCACAATATTATGTTATGACTGTAAATAGTGTAAATAGTATAAATAGCGCTAAATGTTTTACCACTTACAGCACTGGAGCTGTTTTTTGACAGTTTTCTTTTGTAATGTTGTCTAGCCCAACCACACATTGGTGGATGGAGTTAGTGTAAATAGCCTCTGCCAACAAGGCGGGCTCTTCGCACTTAATGTAAATAGACACTCCGTAATAGAAATGTGGCTATGGTCACGTATTCAATGCGCATTTTAGTGCCACTCACTGGACATTTCACTTTGAAACTGCTGCGAAACGCACAGTAAGGTACATAGCATTGATGTTGTAGAAACATCGCCACAATCATGTATAAACAACACTAAATCCCAATCAGCTCTCCACCTGCAGCCAGATCCTAACAGTTGTCCAGTGTCGTAAAATATTTTAGTAATCTGTTACTGTACTTAAGTATCTTTTTGGTTACTCTTTGTAGTTTTACTGAGTATCAAAGATATTAGCAACTTACTCTTTATTTTACTACATTTTTGTATAATTACATGTACTCTTTACCCATGTGATATGTAATGCAATTACTCATTATATGTACGTCATCTACATGCTTTTTCTTTTGTAGCAGTTTATTTCTACTACAAAAGGAATGATATCACCATCTACAAGGCGCTGAAGGTACTAGATCTTGTCCATTTTGCCCTTACTTACCCAAACATGTCAACAAAGCTAATTTATGGGAATGTGAGCACATTCTTTTAAACAGCTGAGAAGAAAGTGATCTACATTTGATAAGAATCACCAGTAAAGTTCAGCGAGTTTATACTAGTGTGTTATGTATTAGGTATGTTACGGTCTCTGACAGACAAGATGTTGAAGCTACAACTGAGACTACAGTGTTTTTTAGATGTTTAGGAGGTTGTTGTGTTGACCTTAATTTATTGCAATATTAAGGTGTTCAGTTTTATTTTCATTTTAGAAAATAAACGTGATTGATCTCCTCACAAATAAACTTTCTTGTTTTTCACTGACATTTCTCTAAGGTGTCTAGTCTTGAGGACTAGTGCATCTCTGAGCCTACATTCAGTATGGGTAAAACATTTACTGTTACAGTACAAAGTACTGTTAAAATCAGATACTCTAAGACTTACTCAAGTCATATTGGAATTGGTGACTTTTCACTGCCACATGCCATAAAACACAAATTTACTTACTACGGCAAATCAGCTATTCTCCCAGAGAATATGCTTACAGTACATCATGAAGTAGCAGATAAAGTTGTGCATGCACAATAGAACGCCAGAATGCTGTTTTATAGCAGCTGTTGCTTAAAGTCCCTAGTACCAGTATGGTGTGGCACGTGTAGGGTGCTTCTCAAGAGAAGGCTGCATCCTAGTGAGGCTCTTTCCCAGACCAGTCCTCGTGAGGCTTTTAGGCTCAACTCGTGAGTGATTGGAGGATGTGAAGTATAGACTTGATGCATTCTTCAAAATACACCAAATGAAGGCCTCAAAAGCCAAAGCTGCCCTCCAGCAACTTCAAAAGGATCACTACAGCAGTACACAGCAGTGTTGTATAAAAATGTTCTGATTTGATTGGCCGATCAGCATTAAATGAGTGCTGCATGATAACAGTACAACAGCACTTGGACTTTACACTGATTGGACTATGGAGTATAATATATAACAATGAATCCTTGCTGAATAAAAGTATTCATTCAATAAAAAAATGCAATTGAAAAAAAAAATCTGACTAAATTCAAACTATACAACATCACAATGATATTAAAACATTTTATTAATTTATTTATTTGTTCGTTCAGTCGTTCATTCGTTCATTCAATTATGTATTCATTCTAATGTTTATGTACATATCAGGTACAGACACAAACAATGTAGATTACCACTGTGAACCAACAGAATGAACTACAATCAGTTTCTCACACTTGCTGTTTTGTGTATTTCCAGCCAAATCTGTTTTTGATTCCTTTTTGCCAACATCAGCTCCTCTTACTGCTAGACCGTGACCTCCCATTACAATGATAATGCTCCATTAAATGTAAAAAGGGCTGTGGAAATGGTCAAGTTAGTGCTAATTGCTTTCTAAGAAACCCATTTCCGCTGATGTAGCCAGTCATCTGCACCTGCCCACATCAGAGATCTGAGTGTTAGCTGCACAATGAGTCAGTCTCTAATCACTGACCATCATTCACTTGCTGAGATCAGAATTAATTGGAATCAGTTATTACTGCGGAAATGGGAGAAAGAAAAAAAAAAGCATGTGGGCTCGTTTATTATGGAGAGCAAAAAATCAGGAGGTCAGGGGGTCTCTGTTTAAATGTTAAATTTGATGTTTAATTTTACATTTTCAATCCATCTTTGTCTAAAAATGTTTGAACTTAAGTTAAATAGCCAGGAAGAAGATAATAACCGCTAATGAAATTCCCACAGCAACTGGTATTAATATATTAACATACACTGAAATAAATGGTGACTGGTTTTAGTCAAAAGTATTATTAAATATCACTGAACCAACTTATTGTATATGCATTAATTTATATCAACAAAATTAATTGTTATGGATTAAATCAGGTATAAATAGCTTTTCAGTGAATAAATGAAAGGTTACCACTTTTTAAAGTGTACGTAAGTACAAAATTCAATATGTGCCAACTTATGGAATGGGCATTGGTCAACATAGCACTTTTTTTTTTTGGTGAGATAAAGCATTCCACAAAACAGTATTCCTGTATGCTGCACATTGTTATGAGACACCAAGTGTGATCTGATGAATTTAATGACAATATGCTATGACAAATATCACACTTTAATGCATTTTGCATCTAGAAATACAAATGCCTGTCGCATTTTGTCTGCTGAAATGTAAAGTCTTTCATCACATTGATCGCATCATGTAGTGCACAATATTCTATTAAACCACAAACTGATTTTGTGCATTAATTTAACATCCCATTCCAGCAAGTTCATTCCATTTCATGGTGAAATGCACTTGAAATTTTGTGGAAAACACAAAACACCTTTCATGGACAAAATCAACCCAGCATATCACAAAATACATGTTGTGAAGAAAATATGAAAATATTCATTTCATGCATTATGTATTTTGTCCATTAAAGAGCCTGTATAGACTACAGAATGCATTTTGTTGTCCTTTTTTTAAACATTTATTCATTTATTTAGACTCTGCATGTCACTATGCATACATTTTGTGAATGACGTGTATTTCATCCACAAAATGGGCTGTTTTGAAGTGCAGTTTGTGCTATCTGTATATCTATAAAAGTTCACAGTGTTGTTGCAGATGAAATACAACAGATAACATTAAATATGTTTCATCAGGTTTGATATTATTTATTTATTTATTTACAATCGCTATAGGACCCATTTTTCAGAAACTCTTAACACTGTTCTTCTAACCAACTTGGCACAACAGTTAATTTCACATTCAGAATGCTCTAAAACCACCAAAACAGTTCATACATGTTTCAAATCAACTCATTCTTCATAACACTGACCAATGCAACAAACATGCTTTGCCACTCATAAAACACAGACCTAAAACTCTGTACTAGAGTGTTAATAAAGTGTTCATTAAATGCTTCTAAAAAATAGTATATGAGTCTGTGAAACAGTAGATATTATGCAGTAATACATGTACATTGTTGTTACATAACCTCTTCATGTTACATGTTTAATTAACCAAGTGTCATTCAGTTCATGTTTTTGGAAATAAAAATATAAATATTACATATGAGGCTGATATTACTTCTGGCCCTGATCACGTGGAAATTGAAGGTCACGTAAGCACAATGCAGTGAGGAACGCAGTAAAGCATGCAGTAACACTACTGTATGTTTTGGTGAACATTATAGAACATTTACTAGCTATCCATAGTGCACGCTACACAAATGGTAAGAACTCATTTTGACAGTATACTATTCTGGACATGCCTCCCCTAATGCACTGCCAGCAGCTGCTCCTCTCACACGCCACAGACCCCATGGATAATCCACAGCAGTCAAATATCATCAGCTTTCCAGCATCCCAGGAGTTGTGGCATCACACGCCCCGGGCCACTCTCTCTTTCAGGAGGAAAATTAATCGTCTGCCCACTGACAAATTTATCACAAAATGATGTTAGTGTATACAAGACACAATCAATAATGTGGAAAATACTCTCTTATAAAGCAACATGGAACACTAAAATACTTTGAGACCCCCTTTTTTTTTTTACGTAAAGCAGAGAGTGGTTACAGTTTTTGGGTAACACTTTAGAATACTGTTTCTTACTTACTGCATAACTAATAAGGAATTATTGAAGAACTAACAGGTAATCATTCATTAACACTTAACTCACTACTGTTAACTACTAAGGAAGATGTGTTAACTAATCAGTATGTAATACAATTTTATAGTAAGACTTAACACAGTCGTTAAGTAACAGTTAGCTAATCAATAACTAATGTATTCCTTCATACCTCCTTAAGAACTACTATTAATTATCTACTAGTTAAGGTTCAAGAAAAA
>JAFVLL020043546.1:0-95276 GCA_021397915.2 Tor tambroides
AAGGGTTTCTCTCCTGTGTGAACTCTTTGGTGTTTCTTGAGGTTGCCTGCCTCTGTGAAAAGCTTCCCACACGTGTCACACTTAAAGGGCCTCTCGCCTGTATGCACTCGCTGGTGGGCCACAACGTTGGACAACCCAGGGAATGCCTTTCCGCAGTACTTACAAACGTAGCTTTTCCGCCTACCTTTCTCCATGTGCTTTGGTAGCTGCAGCCCGGCAAGAGAAGCCCCAGGCTGAATTAGGTTAGACATAATTTGGGGAACCACAGTGAAATATGAAGGGTTTGTTCTGCTTGCAGTCTCTGTCTGAATAACTTCGGGTCTACTGACGTGGCCTGATGCTTCAATTTGGCTTTGCCTCAAAATGGCAGCTTGATTCCACCTTTCCTCTTCTCTGATAGACCCCTCTGCTGCATTTCTAACAGCACGTGTTCGGGTGGATGATGCTCCATCCCGTCCACCTTTGGAGCTTCTAATAGATGATACAGTCTCTGACTGAACCAGCATACAGTCTTGATCCTGGTCCGACTCTGTATATGAGCAGGACGGATGTGTGGGCCAGTGCGTAAAGCTGGTTTTAGGTTCTGAAGGTCTGTCATACAACAAGCAGTCCGTTCCTGACATTTCAGTGGCTGTCTTTTCTCTGCTGAGCAGAGGCTGGTTTGTGGGTGAAGTTCTGCTTTTCACCATTCCCTTGTGTACGTTTCCTGAGCCTGTGAGAGCTGCAGTTTCTCCTGTTTTTAGACCCTTGCTAGGTCGAACAGCAAACCTGTGGTACTGGTGCTGTTGAGAACCACTTGGACTGGACTCAACAGTACCTGGGTGTAAATACGTTCAGATACCGTCAGAGTACTTTTAATTGGCAAATAGCTCTTAATTTAAGATGACATTCAAATCTGTTTAGTAAAGTAGTTGAATGTAGTGTTCATATATACATGTGCAGCGTACTGTATATATGCATTGAAAGGTTAACCTTCATCTGTTTACTTCTTTTCATTTACTCACCTTGTATCTGCAGTCCAGTGGATGGAGAAATATTGGTTCTCTGGCTCCTATCTTGTCCATTTTCACTCAAATGGGAAAATTCCACCTCTATAGGCTGGAAACAAAATGAAACTACATTCATGTTTTTTGTAGTTTTAATCTTAAAGTGGCTTACGTTTACTTTGCAGCGGTGATGTGACACTTTCCTCTTGGCACTCTTTAGCTCTGTCTTAGTTTTTTGCATCTTAAGAGAACAGAAAATCAACAAACCTTCTCTGCACCAGGTGCAACTGTGCTTTTGGCTGATGAGGTAGAAAGTCTTCCGCTACAATTTTCTGTATTTGACTCTGCTGAGGAAACAGAACCAATGGTCATTTTTTGGATACTAGATTCCAGGCCAAAGTATGTAAATAACTAGTTCAGTCATGAAACTCTAATGTGCCGCTGACTGGCTTCAGCAGCCTCTTTTTTTTCCTATCTAGGTTAGTATTTAATACCGGTCCAACCAGTAGGGCTGTGCAATTAATTGAATTCGATTATCATGCACATCTCATCAAGGGGCAGTCGTGGCCTAATGGATAGAGAGTTGGACCTATAACCCGAAGGTCGTGGGTTTGAGTCTCAGGTCCAGCAGGGATTGTAGGTGGGGGGAGTGAATATCCAGTGCTCTCTCTCCACCCTCAATACCATGACTGAGGTGAGACCCTTGAGCAAGGCACCGAACCCCCAACTGCTCCCCATTGGCTGCCCACTGCTCCGGGTGTGTGTTCACAGTGTGTTTGTGTGTGCACTTGGATGGGTTAAATGCAGAGCACAAATTCCGAGTATGGGCCACCACGTCACGTCCTTTCCTTTCCTAAAGCCGGTTTTGTGATTAGTAGTAAATCACCATCACTTGCTTTCAGATGGAGCGGCATGTACTACACAGAGGCATAGTTCACAGACAAGCTAGGCAATATCGCGTTCATAATCGAAGGCAATTCGTCTGCGATTATGAATTTTATTGGCATTTTACTACTAATCACGAAACCGGCTTTACTGACTTGATGACAAGATGCGCATGATAATCGAATTCGATTAATTGCACAGCCCTACCTACCAGACTGCGTGTTCGTCTTAACCCTCCTCCACCCCAGCACCACCTTCTAGATCTGCTACATGTTTTTTTTTTTATTGGAGCAGCAATTCACTGCCACTGTGTCTTATCGAGCAAGCTTTTATACTTGCTCTGTTGCAGCGGCAAATTCTTATTATAACAAGGACATTTAATTCAACACAAATGGCATCATACTATTCTACAAATGACTTAAGCATCAAACAGAGGACTGCTTTTTTTGGCCCTCTACTCACCATCTTGCACAATTATGGCTTGTGTCTGGCTTCTTTCCCACTGGTCGTTCAGATCCTCCTTTATTAATATTGTTTCTGGCTCTCCATCTTCCACCTGTCTTTGCTGCTGAACACATGAAACAAGGTTTTGTGTTACAAAATGGCCCTGGCTGACACATAAACATCTAGGTAATTTACTGAAGCTTTCCATGTGTAAATAAACTAGGAAATTCTTATGTATGATGAATTGTGTTCAGTGGATTGTAAGGGTGTCATAATGTTCCCAATGACTGAAGTTTGAAATTACAAAGAGCTGTGGATGTTTAATTTTTTTAAAAGAAAATTGGGTAAGTATTTATGCTACTGTTGAACAACCATTGTATGATTTATTAGTATTTATCAATGGCTGTGTTTCCTTCAGAGCAGTATGTGGATCTAATCATTCATCACAATGTAATGGTTTTTCAAATGGAAAATCTAAAATTATGCTATTGCACAGTGCTGACTACATTCTGGTTATTAGTTAAATATGTTTTCACTGTTCTGATATTGTTAAGTAAATTTTACACTTGTGGTTGCAAAGGCAGTGACCACCAGATGCTTCCATAAGGTTTTACTTCCTCCAACTACCTGCCTTCAGGGTCAATGTTCTTCAAAAAACAAACACAAAATGAGTACAGAAATGTTTATTTAAAAATGTTCAACACTTATTATACCAATAACTGCATTTCAACTAAGTTGCTTCACCTTTTTCTACAGTACACCACAGGACACAGATTTACTCTGAATTTGCAAATTATGTAAAAAAAAAACACTTTGACTCACATTCCTATTAATCAAAAACAATGTAAATCATGCATATAACTTAAATGAAGGTCTTAACCAGATATGAGATATGATGGTGGCATAATACACACTCATTAGCAGTAATCTAGTGATCATTTATTGACTCCTCCTAGAGAAAGCATTTCTTCTGCAGTTAACACATCAGGATGGTACTTCTGTTGGTGGTTTTTGAGGTTTCGTATCCAGGCAAACGTCTGTCCACATTGGGTACAACTATACGGTCGCTCTCCTGTATGGACTTTCTGGTGTTTTCGTAGGTTTCCCGCCTCTGCAAAGAACTTCCCACAGGTGTTACACTTGAATGGCTTCTCACCTGTGTGAATCCGCTGGTGGATCACCACCTTTTTGGGGCGGTTGAAAACTTTGCCACAATATGTGCAGGCAAAAAGTTTTTCACGAGGAACTCTGTCATTTCTAGTCTGACCAACTCTTTGTTGGTTAAATATGACATCTCTGACATTGTGGTAGCTGTCCATGCCCTGTACTTTTGAAGATGTTGATGCCACTGCTGCAAAGTCATTTGTCACCAGAGGCGGATTGGAAGAAGGCAAGAGGATCCTGCTATCCTGACGTTCCTCCCTCCCGTATTGGGGATAAACACGTGGGGCCTGGCTTTTCCCACATGCTACTTTGCTAGCCCACACAGAAATCTCTTCCCCCTCCTCTGCAGAGTCAACTTCTATGACCTCTGAACGGCACAAAGGGTCTGTGCACTGGCTCTCAGCTGATCTTGCATTGTTCACGTACGTGCAAGATCGTAGCCGCAAGTCTGCATTGTCACTCCCTTGCATAAAACAGTCCCTCATAGGACTGGATTTTCCATTCAAATCAAACTTTCCTTCAGCATGTAATTCTACGGGCTCTTGGGATATGCCCTTAACACTCTCAAACTCTGGCTCAGATTTAAGCGCAGTGTCAGATCCACTGACCTCCAAAGTCGGCTGCTGCATCCCAGAGACCTGATCATCATCTTTCACCATCTGAACATCACCAAAACCTGCCTCTCCAGTCTGTGATGGCGTCTCTTTTACTCCTGAAAGAAGAGAAACAGTGTTAAGAGTTTAAGCTTTAAAATGGGTATTGTTAGTTACCCATCCTCTGATCATTTTAAAATAGGCGGCTTATGTTCTTCTGTCCACTCACCACCATCTCTGATGAACAGTCTCTGCTGTGTTTGGTCCTCCTCAAACATCTCATCCTTTATCAGCACTGTGTCCGCTTCTGATAATACTGCATCTGCTGCCTTTAATGAAAGGAAATGTTTCACAAATCTCTATATATTATACACATATGCATGTTCAACAATTGCAGCTGTTTCTATCCATCTATGACAGTCAATATATCTTAAATATGATTTATTTTTCTATAACTGGTTTTGTTTATCTATTTTTTATTTGCCAATCTATGGATAGATCTATTTATGTCTATATAAAAAGTGAACCTGCTAAATGCTTTTAAAAACCTTGATGATATTAAGATATTATAGACATTAAAGTCATTAACATTTTGTGTAAAGCTGCTTTGAAAATCAGTATTGTAGAAAGTACTACAGTATACTTGATTCTAACAGTTTATCTATACATCTACTGTAACCTTTGGGCTCATTACTACAGATGTCACAATGAAAAATGGATAAACCAGTTATTGTGGTTATCACAAAGAGATAACGGCTTACCTACCATATTAGTTTCATTTTCATCTTGCTGAGCAGCTGAGTCTGTTCCTGCACCTCTCCACAGTCCCGAGTTAAACTGAGCTCCATACAGCACGTCTGGATGTGTGAAACAACACAAAACAGAGTACTTTAACTACATTAGACTTATAATTTATTAGGTGTGACAGAAACACTGGCGGTGGAATATTTCATACAAGGTTTCACGATCACACACCGTTAGTTTGGTTCCTGTATTTGTCTGACAAAGAGGCGCTCACTTGAACCCGGTTAGTGCGATTGAGTGAACCAATCCTCCTCTCTGCAAACCCTCGAGCCATCTTTAGCTCCAATATGTGAAGTTTTCTCTTCAGCGCTTTGTTTTCACGCTGACATTGGGTCATCTGTAAGTTTATAACCGCGTAGTCGTCGTCTACGAGTTTGCATATCTCAGCCACCGCTGCATTTGCCAGCACCTCCATAATGGAAGCTAACTGAGTCTGGAAAGCGATGCGATTTGACATGGCTAAGGTTTCAGCGTCCTACAGCACGTTTCAATGAACGTTCAATGATTTGGGAGCTGGATGGAAGTGATACAGAATTCAAAAATTTAAAGACACATCTTCAAAACGTCGTGGGAATAACACTCATTTGCTCGGGTTTGACATCGCTCAGCACTTCCGGTCAGTAGTAGTGACGTAAAAACCATAAAGACTCTTTCACAGCGCACACCAATCTAGTTTCGGCACTGTTCAATAATACATTACTGAATGAATATAACCATGACTGCTGTTTTGGCCACTCTGTTAGGACTATAGTTTGGTTAATTTAGGCTAAACCTTTTGTTTATGGCTTTTTGAATATTCACCCCAAATGAAAATCGTGTTTATTAACTCACATTGTTTCAAATCTGTTTATTGATTGGATACCAGATTTTTTTTTTTTTTTTTTTTTACTGGTCTGAGCTTTCAGCTTTGCTGAGATTTTAGCCATTGAAGCTTTTCTGTGAAAGATGCAGAAATCTCATAACATAATCATTTAATTCTGCTGTGGTACACCAAGAAAATACATAAATAATACATACAACATATTTGGGCTTGAAATTTTTTTTTTTTGTTTGTTTGTTTTACATTTTTAAAAAATACATTTTTCATAATGTGCATCAGTGTTACACAGATCAGTCATCATTCCACAACATCTTGTAGAATGGATTAATAAATAATGAAATTAGTGGGGGAAACAATCATACATTTCAAATATTAAATATTAATAGCTACTTGTGAAGACTTTATATGTTACCCTGGACCACAAAACCAGTCATAAGTAGCACGGGGATATTTGTAGCAATAGCCAACAATACATTGCATGGGTCAAAATTATCTATTTTTCTTTTATGCCAAAAATCATTAGGATAAAGGTAAAGATCATGTTCCATGAAGATATTTTGTAAATTTCCTACCGTAAATATATCAAAACTTAATTTTTGATTAGTAATATGCATTGCTAAGGACTTAATTTGGACAACTTTAAAGGCGATTTTCTCAATATTTAGACTTTTTGGACCCTCAGATTCCAGATTTTCAAACAGTTGTATCTCGCACAAGTATTGTCCTATCCTAACAAACCATGCACCAATGGAAAGCTTATTTATTCAACTTTCAGGTGTATAAATGATTAGTGTATAAAAAAATTGGCCCTTATGACTGGTTTTGTGGTCCAGGGTCACATATTACAGATTTAATTAAATCATTCCGAGGTCCTCAGAGACCACCTCCGGTGTTTGGCTTAGCTTCTTTTCATGGAAAGGCTGAGGGGTTTTGGGTGGTTTGTTAACTTTGCTGTAGATGGGTTGGTTCTCCTCAGGCATTTTGTTTTGTTGAGAGTTATTGTTTTGAGTCGACTGTACAATCTCAGGTACACTATAAATGGGCTCCTCGGTCTTCTGGTCAAGTCTTTTACTTGTGTTTAGTTTGACATGGTTGTACACCTCAGAGTACACAGGTTCTTGCTGCTCGTCACTGTTTGGCGTTGTCTTGACAGGTCGGCAGTCAATCGTATCGGTAGGGTTGGCTTGGACACAATTGTTAGGTTTTGGGCGGATGACATCTGCAGGATCAGAATACACTGGTTCTGATTCATCCTTATGGTGAGATGGGAGAGGATCTGTCTTTATATCTGCATACACAGATTCATGCCTGCCTATTAAAACTGCAGGATTTGAATACACAGGCTCAATCAAGCTAATACCGCCACCAGGATCTGAGTGTGTGCTTTTTGAGGAGCTAATGGAATCTGCAGGGTTTGCATACACAGGTTCGGTTAAGCCAATAGGACTTGCAGGTTTTGTATATACAGGATTTGAGACAGCATATAGGCCAAGGACATCTGCTGGATTGGGGTTCAAGGGCAGTTTTGCATCTGAAGGCTGAGGGCTGTTGCTGCCCTCCGTATCAAGCAAAGTAAAACTATCTGGGCGTCTGGGCAGGGGTGAGCGAGGAGAACGAGAACGTGGAGAATGTGGCGACTGCCTGTCTCCAGTAACGGCAAGGCTCTTCTGTTGGCGAATAGCCAGCTCAATAAGGCGAAGGATGTCGTCACTCTGTCTGGTCTCAAAGTTAAATGTTCCAGGGCCTGATTCACAACGCCTGCCTGCTTCTATGGAAAACAGCATCTAGAGAGGAACACAGAGAAGGTCAAAAACATTTGTATAAGCACTCATTTAACATGTTAACTATAAATTACCTTATATTGAAAAAAAAAAGAGTTTACTGTATTATATGTAATTTTAACATTAAATTTAGTCAAATGTATAGTTTAAGAAAATACAGCATTCAAAAGTTTGGTTTGGTAGGTTTTGGTATTTTTTTCTGGTCACAAAGGCTGCATTTTTAATCAAAAATTTTGTGAAATATTATTACAATTTAAAACAGCTGGTTTCTAATTTAATATATTTTAAAATGTAATTTATTCCTGTGAAGAAAAGCTGAATTTTCAGCAGTCATTACTCCAGGCAGTGTCACATGATCCTTCAGAAATCATTTTAATATGCTCATATTATATTTTTTGTAACATTGTAAATGTTTTTACTTGATCAGTTTAATGTGCCCTTGTGGAATAAAGGTAATTTCTTTTAAAAAATCTTACTGACCCCAAGCTTTTGCCTGGTAGTGTATAATTATAACACATAAAAGTAATTAACAAATCATTTATTTTAGTTCATAATATTCAACAAGAATATGCATGAATTTTTTATGGTAATTATTGTTAAAATTATGTTTTTGTTTTGCTGATAAAAATATGAATCATCTTATCTGATTGTATTTTAATTTTTTTTTTTTCATTTTATTTCTGTTATGTACAACAAGTATTTTTTCTGCTGACCTTATCTCGGCCATAGCGGCGCAGCAGCTTGTATGGCCACTCCATTACAGTCCTCCTGGTCTCCAGATCTTGAAGAACTAGCATGTCCTCACCAGCTTGTAGCCAGTACTGTCCTTTCAGGCCACATCGATCTGTAGCCTCGTTCTGCAGTACAACCACTTTAAACTCGCACACTAAAATGAAAGAGACATCGAGATCAGAATTAAACTTAAAAAAACTGTAATTCAGAGGTCAAAGGTTATACCATCTGTTTACATTTTAAACCAGATCTGCATTAAGGTAGTTCAGCATAGTTGTCTTCTGGCTTGTTAAAAAATTCACTCTTTAAACAGCAATGACATAGGAAGTGGTGGCCTTTCAGGAACATGACAGCATGAATGATACATTTGACCGCTGTTAGTACTCACATTGTTCTCTGGACATGTAGATCTGATTGTCTTCCATAAGAGGCACCGGCTGTGGTGCACTTTTAGTGTGTTTCTGTGAAATTATGAATACCGTGAAAAACAGGGAGTGGAATAAAGGGTATGGTACTTCATATAACCAGTTATGTACCTGGATTGATCTGCATTTTTCATTGTATTAGGATCTTGAACTCAGCCATATATCTTTATACAGCTTAAATGGTTTATTGTTTCATTCTGTTCAAAGGTTTGGGGTCCATAACATTTTTTAGATGTTGTTAAAAGTCGTCTGTTTTATGCTCAGCAAGGCTACATTTATTTAATCAAAAATACAGTAAAAACAGTAATATTGTGAAATATTATTACAATTTAAAATAACTTTTAATATATTTATTCCTGTGATGGCAAAGCCATTTTCAGCATCATTACTCCAGTCTTCAGTGTCACATCATCCTTCAGAAATCATTCCAATATGCTGATTTGGCGCTCAAGAAACATTTCTTATTATTTTTTTTATGAAAACTGTGATAACATTTTGATCATGATACTCTTACATCATGATTCTTTGATGAATAGAAAGTTCTAAAGAACAAAATATATTTGAAATAGAAGCCTTTTTAAACACCATTAATGCCTTTACATATGTTGACTCTTTTGTATAGTGCATCCTTGCTGAATAAAAGTATTTTCTTTTTAAAACAATCTAACCCCAAACTTTTGAATGCTACCGTGTAATAAAAATATATCTGAAAAATCCAAACCTTCACCTGAAAGGCAATGTTACATATTATGTCCACCCATTCTCCACAGCTTTCTTTCTCTGCTGCAAACACAAGCCTCTTGTCCTCTGTCTCCACACAGAAAGCAGCCATGTTTTCCCCTGGACAAGCCTCTGCATGAGGCGGCAGCTTGACGACACTCACACAGTCGGCCAGACGGACAACTTTCCTCTCTGGATGTCGTCTGACCACCACAGTTGTCCGTTCATGAACGGCCTCTGATAATTCTAACCGTGCAACGCCGTGCCGACTAGCCAGGTGAAGGGCCAGCCAATATCGCTTCCACTTCTGTTGAGAACAAATAGAATATTATTACTTATATTTATTATTTTCCCTCATCCATGTTTCTGCAATAGACTACAATGAAAGTGAGATTCATCACATGTGATAAGGTCTAGTCCATCAGTTGGAATTTGTGCTTCAGGTAATGAACACACCTCTGGATTGCTAAATATTAGCATTAAAACTTTCTTAAAAAGCACATCACGCTGGAGGTATGGATGTAATTACTCACTCAGCCAATCCCTCATTTACCTCACATGTATTGTGTGTGTAAGGCAGGGCCTGAATCTAGTACATGAAGTGCACTTTCATGAGGGTGTGTTTTTGTCAATGGAATGTGCTGTAATACAAAAAGCAAGGCAGAGATGTGCACACCAAGTTTCAACTTGTAGAGGCAGTTCCTGTTCCATCCATCTCATACCAGAACATAACCTTACACCAGAGAGTTCATGCCAAAACACAGGGGCATGGTGAGTTATATTAAAAAAGTACAAGCAAACACCATCAGGCTTTAAATCATTGTATATATTTTATATGACTGCCATACTTTGTTTCTCCAGTCTTTCTGAATGCTACAAACCATAATATCAACACAATGTGTAACATCACTGTAAACAGTTTCTGAACTATATTAATAACACTGTTTTATTTAGATCAGCTATGAACATTTTGTAGTTTTAGACTTGAGGTTGACAAACACAAAAACATCTGCCTGTTTTCAATACCAGAAAATAAATGACAACGCTCTAATTATGCCTTACCTCACCATGTTTCTGATGTTGTAGGTAAACTTCACCTTGTTTCCCGTGAGTGTCCATGTCTGCTTAATCTGACAGCTCGAAAAAAGTGCTTTAACAAATAGTTTATCCTTTCACAGCACAATGTGTGATCTCCTTTAACTCTTAACACATATTACCAAGCCTATTACATGAGTTAGAGTATTGTACACTTAGACTCCACCTCTTAAAGAAAAAAAAAGACAGCCACTGTTTGATTTAGAGCAGTGAATATTGACTTAAATTATGTCTGAATTATGAATTTGAATGGTTTTCTTATTTCCTCAACATTTATGGCTCAGTTTGGCCTAATCACAATATATAAATACACATCAAACAGCTGGATAATATGGCAATCTTCTAAAAACCTTTATTATCTCATGGCCAGCTATATAAATATCCTGCTTTTTGGTTTTGGACTGTGCATCTTCACTTTACACTCCACCTAGGAATCACTCTCTACATTTGGACATTGATTGAGTATAACTAAACCTATTAAGATTAAAATATGATTTAGTTTTAAATCACTAATTAGAATCACATGCCCATACTTAACGTACTTCAGAAAAGCAGAGAGCTGTAAAACTGCAGTAAATAGTTTTCTATATTTTTGAGGGGATGAACTTCACTATTAATTTTGCAAAAGTAGATGGAGCAGTTTTTAATATTTAAGAAGCCTTGTAATTCCAAAGTTGGATTACTTGGGTAAACCAAAGTGTTCTAAGCCAATACATAATAAAATGTAAAGAGTCATACAAAGAAAATTTGCCTCCAAGTGGCTTTGGACTGATGTTTAGGCTGTCCAGTCAATGGAGTAACCACGAGACTAAAAAAAATTGTGCACTATTTGCTAAACTGGTTATTTTGAGTATGTACGTACTTCACATTTATTAACAAAGACAGTATTTTCATATGGTGACCAATTTTCATCTTTCATTATATTCTCCTGGGGTGCCTTTTTGCCTTACACTTTGGGTAAAATCTCATTTAAAATTTTTTATACCTGTATGTGCACCATTTTTAATCAAAATGTATTTGCCCTAGAATATCCTTATTGTACCCTACTAATTCTTCTTAAATTTCTCAATACATGAATTTGTGATCATGAGTTTGGTTACAACTCAGATATGGACAATTTTAGTGACACATTATATTGAAATTTAACATTTTAAAGCATTTAAAATGTAGTACGTTTCTTTGGAAACCCTCCCTCTGTACATACAGAGCTAGCTGAAACTTTTTTGTACAGTCTCCAAACCTCATTTCAGAAGTATTGTACATGCACAGACTGGCACACAGACGTAAAGTCACAGCTTCACAGACAGACACAGTATTATCTTATGTGCAGTGAGCAATAGTCTACGAACAGTCATTCACATAAACATCTTTCTTACTATTACTTAATGAAGGATTAAATATATAAAACCTGTCATCATCCTCTGACATAATTCAACTGTTGAATGTCAGAGCATTAAGATAGCAAGAAATAGCCACAACGGTGTGTCCAGACTATTGGTCATCACTTCATCTTGGTTGCTTTCATATCTTCTATTCCACTGATCTCTGGCCAAACTTTAAATGCAAGGACAGTTAATATGACAAAAGATCTATATACATCTAGAAAGAGTGTCAGAACAATACCTATGGGACAGGGTATCTTGGTAAAAAAAATCATGGTAAATGATCTTATGTTAAATGATTATATAACCATCAACACAATGTAAAAAGCTTAAAGGATTAAAAAAACAAAACGGGGAAAAAGAAACTGACGCAGCACTCTACAATTAAATATAACATCCATGAATCAAAAATTCTGGAATGTTATGAAATACTCCTCATAAGCAGAAATAATACAAACCCTTTTTCCAAAAGGCGGAGCAGTTTCGCTGAGACATGCGTTTCACTTTTAAAAGTGTGTGATTAACCAACATGGCGTATCTGTCTGCAGGGTAATCCAAATAGTGCTCTAAGCAAATACATAAAACATAAACAGTCATATTTGATATGACTATAGTTATAGTTAGTAACTATCTGTTACTAAGAGTCAACTGAAAATTTGATGTTAGGCTCTCCAGTCATTGGAGTAACCACAAGACACACACAAAATCTCTCCTTTCAGTGTAGTAAACTACAAAAGCTACTGCTGACAATTTATAATATACTGCATCTGTCAATTAAGGGAATAGTTCACCCAAAAATCTAAATTTGCTGAAAATGAACAGCCTCAGGCCATCCAAAATGTAGATGAGTTCTTTATACACTGCCCTCCAAAAGTTTGGAAACACCCCTGGCAAAGTGTGGTTTTGGACGATATCAGCATAAATCCTTATCATTTTTTGGTGCAAATACATTAAAGTAACTTGACATTATCATTGAAGACCAGCAATAATAATTTTCATTTTGATTACATAATAATGGCAATATATACATGTCAAAGTCAGACATGGAACTGGACCGTGATGTCCGTAAGAAGTGTCCAACCAGTGTGAATCATCTTTGGGCAATCCTTCAGGAGGCTTGGAGTAATATATCAAGTCAATGTTTGAATAAACTGACAGCTCGGATGCCCAGATTATGCAGAGCTATAATAGCTGCTAATGGTGGATATTTTGATGAATCGAAAATTTAAGTTTTTTCTATGTATAAACTGTTTATGTAATAAAATATGTTTTTGTAGTTTGTGTTGTCCCTTATCAGTGCAAAATTATCACAAATTAAAAAGGATTCATGCCAATATTGTCCAAAAGCCCACTTTTCTAGGGTGTTTCCAAACTTTTGGAGGGCAGTGTAGATAGAACAGATTTGGAGAAATGTAGCATTATATCATTTGCTCACCTATGGATCCTCTGCAGTGAATGGGTGCCATCAGAATGAGAGTTCAAACAGCTGATAAATACATCACAATAATCCACAAGATTTCAGCCTATCAATTAAAGTCTTGTAAAGTGAAAAGCTGCATGTTTGTAATTAACAAATACATCTAGGTAACTTCAAACTGTTGCTTATGGCAACCACAATATTGCTTTCTCCAGTTAAAAAGTCATTTTGTCTGAAACAGGAGAGAAATATGCACAGATCAAGCACCGTTTACAAGCAAAAACAGGCCAAAATAGTTCCAGATAAATATGCGGTGAATTTTGATGTGAGAGGACAATAGGGGATGGACTTTCTCATTGGAAAAGATGTGTTGTGTTTTGGCCAGATGTGACCATTTGAAGTGGAACTGGATTTGTGTGGATTAAAGTGATGCTTTTATCAGCTGTTTTGACTCTCATTCTGACGGCACCCATTCACTGCAGAAGATCCATTTATGAGCAAGAGAAGTAATGCTTAATTTCTCCAAATCTGTTCCGATGAAAAAAACTCTTCATTTTTCAAATTTTCATTTTTGGCTCAACTATTCCTTTAAGAACAATGATCTGACATTCAGATGTAATAAAATAACTTATTTGGAAAAGAACCCATTTTGTAGAAGCTGAACTGAACTTACATTACTGAAATAATTATTTAGCTCAAGATTTGATGCATTTAATCTTCTGCAGGCCTCTAATGACCAGTCCAGTTTGCGTGAGGCACTGTAAAATCTCACTGGTCTACTAATTTGTTTCCCCTGATAACAGCCAAAAGACTGGTTGAGAATGCTCAGGGCTGAAGTTTATGCTGGGTACACACCACAAGATAATTGGGCTGATTTTGGGACGATTTCTCCCCTTCTGACAATCCTAGGTAATGTCCCGATTATCTTGGTGGCTCTAAAGATTATCTTCTCAGATTTTCCTGTGGCGTGAGGTGTGTTGAGAGTGACTGAATCTGCTCAGAAGAACGTCGGAGGAGCCCGATCGCGAATCGTAAATATTCGATCAGAAATCCTGATGTGCGGGGGAACCTTTAGTCACATCGCGGCACACCACACACTATAGGAGCAAAATGGTTAAATCTAGGATTTTTTGTCCTCATGTTTGTGGTCTCTCACATTATGAAAATCTTATAAAATTTTAAAAATCTTTTAGTGCGTACCCAGCTTTAGTTTACCTCAAATGCACAAACGCAAAAAGACATAATGGGACAGAACATGTCCAAGAGGGAACCTGCTTGTTTTATTAGATTTTTTTTTCCATTTTTGTTAATGCATGTTGCACACTGTGACAGAACTTCAACAGAGGAAGGAGAAAAGAAACTGGAAAAAATGTTTCTGTGAAAATCCCTCAAAAGTTGTCAGCTGCCACCAGTTCAGTCCATCATAGAATGGTCCACCTGTCAACAGTCCTTGTACTGTCAGGTTTCCTTTGTCCCAGCCCTTTCCCCTCCCACTCTTATGACACACACCTCCCCACCAAACTTCCTTTTAAAGAAAATAAAAGAGAAGACAGGAAAAAAAAGATGGCGGCAATGACACGGGGGCAAACTGCTAGTCACTATCACAATAGTGGAAATCACATAACTGTTCCTCTGAGATTAATACAAAGATCTTCCAGGAGAACTAGTCACAATTTGCAGCGGTCCAATAGGAACATTACACTGAGTAACCCGCCCACGTTATACATGGAGACAGACGGAAATAAAAAGCTTATAGAAGAGCATCCAGCACCCCCCCACCCACAAGCCCCACCCCATCAAGCCCCACACAACCCCAGGAAGATTGAAGTATGTGTGAGGGTGACCCCTGGCCACCAGCGGTCACATAAAGTCTCTATAAAGGAGCCCCTAACTGGAGGGTCTCTAGTATTTCACACCTGGAACAAACTCCTTGGCCTCTGGGTTCAAGCTGCTCTTGCGCTGTGGAAGAAAAAACAGATGAAGTACATATTACAACATCAAAATCTCACCAAAGATTATTTGAGGTCTACAAAGTGGTTTCCTTTCAGGAAGGATGTAAATCAAGCATCGAATCATTATGCTGTAATACTTACTGCAATGTCTTCGGCGTTTCCGTCACTGACCGAGAGCCCGCTAAGCTGCTGTTGGATCTGCCCTACTCCAGGGGGAAGGTCTCTGGCAGGAATGAACCAATCCTGATCCTCCTCCTCTAACATCTCCTGGAAACAGCGCTCAAGAAACTCCTGTTCCAACAGTTCCTCCTCCACCTGCAGCAAGATGTCCGAGCCATCAAAATGTAGTGGTCATTGGCTACTGTATGAATTCATATTAGACATGCAAGAAATTCAGCTGATTATGCCGGTTTATTTAAAGCATATAAATATAAAATGTGTATGAATTGTAAGGTGCCACTTTTTAAGAATCATTATGGTATTTCTTCTGACTTGCTGTACAGTTAGAGATGGAGAGAACAAACACTGCAAATTGTGGGGGGGGAAAAACAAATTAAACTGCAAATGTGAAAACAAAGACTGTGTAACTTGAGACACAAAGTAACAACAGTCGTGGCAGTCAGACAGTATGCAGTGACAGACTGTCTCGCTCAAACATCTCCCAGTCAATCTCATTAGATTATTTTGTTTATATATAGCAATAAACAGTGATTTGCAATATTAAAAAAAAAAAAAGCCAAGCATGGGTTCAAAAAGGAAAATGCTGCCTTTTAATCGCATTGAGCCAATTCTGATGGCACCGACACACACAAAAAAACACTACTGCTTCTTAAGTAACACGACCACAACCATGACACGGCCAGTTTAAAAACATGATCGCAAATGGGATTTGAGAACTATAGCACAAGGGAAGATTAACAGTGAATGACTTTTGCCACACATAAAACACCATCCACTTCACTTGGAAGGAAAATGGAAACTCTAAAATCCAGCCTAAACTCCTGTTCACAAATTTTTGCATGCAATTTGTCTTTTCAGGCCAATGCATAAAAATGACATACTGGCTGACTGAAAATGTTAGTTCACTCTCTTGAGAGTAGGTGGTGCTTATAGAAAAGCAGAAATCAGATTTTTGTATTCTCTGTGATGTTTACCAAACAAATACAAGAGTAGATTCTGGATTTTTTTCTCTGCTATTCACTTTTACTTGCCTCTTGGCATGCGAGCAAAAGTGTGAATCTTTTTGGTTGGCCAGTTTTATTCAAATTGCGATGGAAAAGAGATTAGAACAATCAGCCTAAGAAAATCTGTTGCACTGACTACATGAGAATGTTTGTGACAATCACTCAATCAAATTAAAATTGGAAGAAAGTCACAAAGGTTTGCGATGACATAAGGGAGAGTAAATGGTAAATTTGTGTGCATTTCCTTTAATAAATTTAACTGAACTTGTGAAGCCTCCTATTTAAAAGTATACATACAGCAGGCTCACACTGACCTGTCTATTGTACTCCTCTTCGTTCTCCATCCACATGTACTCTGCGAAGGGGTTGGCGTCCCCCTCCTTGTGTCCATTCACAACATTCTCATCCTTCCCTGATCCGCTGCCTCCTCCTGGTGTCTTTGCTACCTCTGGACTGTTAATATCAGCAGGTTCTGGGGGTGTAAAATGCTTTATTAATACTAATACTGATCCCATTCTCAGTACATATTACCTCAAACACACACATAACACTAATACCAACGAACATAAAGAAGATTTATGGGGCACTGGATATAATTAGCTTAGATTATATGGATCAGTAAAACTTTACTCAATGTGCATGCGTTAAATGACCAATTCAAGTTTAAAAACCGTAAACGTACGCAAATTTAAGTCATTATCACAGCAAGAATGATTAGCCCCTCTCTGTTTGTTTAAGACTGTGTTCGCGTATAAACAAAACTTGCTAGCAAATTAGACCTTCATTACAAAATGAAGGCACAGTAATGTTTATTAAGCTCTTCTAATACCTGCGACACGACACAGTGAGTAACACACACGGTTTAAAGAACATTATATAACTATCTGTTACTAACTATCAGTGTGTTGCATAAATGAGACAAAGACGAGGTCAGTCGACACCATCTTTCTCCACATGGATTTGATTCATTGTAACATGAGGCCTGGCTAAGGATCCAGAGAAAACTATCTATAGTATAAACCATTTTAAAAAGTCTCCAATCAAAACAGCTTCATTTTTTGCTGTGAGATGTGTCCTACCTTCGAATAAAACACTTGCTCCAACTTTACGTTTGTGAGCGTGTATTGTGAAGCTATGCGTGTTAGCTCGAGCCATAACAACAACAGCAGTCTTTCCTCGTGAATAAATGTCGCCTGGCCTCGCAGAGCAACGTTTAAATGTTATTTGAATGCCACTGAAGTAAAAACGGACGCTAGTTGTTTGAAATAGTTAAGTTTAAAAGGATTTGGCGAAGTAAATGAGGGAGCATGGTGGATGCGTGAGCTAGCCACACGACTGCATCACATTCATCTCACTAGGCCTCCATCTACACTGCGCTTTACACGAACTCGGCCAAGTGAGCCTATAACGGCGTAATTTGCTTTATATCGCAACGCTAAATGTGTCGATTTAGTTCTGTGTTGCTACTCTACGCATTTAGCGATGGCTACCATTTTACAAAACAAAGAGTGAGAGCAGCACACTGCACTTACAAAGTCACAAGATTAAACATGACTTCTTTTGAAGATGTGGGCTGTTAAGAGGACTTACCCGGCATTGTAACGCTTCTGTCCCTCTAATCTATCCCCAAATAAATCGACTAAAAGAGGTAATTTTCCTGTTTGCAGCGACACCGTTACCTGGCTAGATTTCAACCCTACGTCAGAGTGCTCATGTGGGCCTTTCAAACAAACATGTCGCGGGCGCCTCCTGAGGGCCATCGACGGTACTTCAAAAGACGATTGCAAAATGGCCAGGAAACTGTCGCATGCTTTCAAAGTGAATTCAAAGATGCATTGACCTCTTTCGCGTAATTTTAGAAAGCTAGATCCATTCGCTTTCATTCAGGTGTAATTTTTAAGAGCTATTAATAAAATAAAAATAATAACAAACCTATAGATTTTCGTGAATTGGTCAGTTTCTTTATTTTTTTCCCTCTCTCTCTTTTTAAAAACACATTTTAGTGCATTAATATGTGATTTCTGCTTTTTTGAAAGGCGCATTCGGGAGGGATTTACCTGCATGCTAATTCAGTGGGAAAATACTTGGTTTTACGCCAAAAGACATCTCTTTGCCTGTACTTGAAGGTGGCTTGGATAGCAGCATTAGAGCATTAATGCACAAGCACTGACAAAACTCAAATGTAAGAACATGGTTGTTTTATTTGGACAGATGCGCTGACATAGTTTGGATAAAGCATCATGAGGCGTAACCTCTTATGAAATAGTGTCCTTAACCCAGATTTGGATCTGATATAACCCACTCAAATGTTTAATATAGAACAACCTAAGTGATTAAAAAAACAAATTAGTACAAAAACACTCATTTACAGCATTTTAAGGTAGAGAACAAATGACCCAGATGTTATAAACAAACGCAACTCCCTGTAGAATCTACTATATTGACTGCTAATTTCAAGATGTGAAACAATAAAGTATGAATACATGATAAACAGCAAAATGCTACGTTACAGGTTGCATAATTACATTAGTGACGCTAATGAAGCTTTTAACAGCGCTCCCTGGTGGTCTAGTGGTTAGGATTCGGCGCTCTCACCGCCGCGGCCCGGGTTCGATTCCCGGTCAGGGAACGATAGCTTTTAAAGTGAGGATGCTTACGCTGTTCTTTACGTGTAATAGGAAACAATCAGCCAAACAAACATTTTATTTTGTTTTCTACATAAAAAGAAACTCATACAGGTTTGGAACAACTAGGATGAATAAATGTGACCCAGGACCACAAAACCAGTCATAAGGGTCAATTGAGATTTATACATCATCTGAAAGTTGAATAAATAAGTTTGCCATTGATGTATGCTTTGTTAGGATAGGACAATATTTGGCCGAGATACAACTATTTGAAAATCTAGAATCTGAGGGTGCAAAAAAAAATAAAAAAAAATAAATAAATAAAATAAAATATTGAGAAAATCGCTTTTAAAGTTGTCCAAAGGAAGTTATTAGCAATGCATATTACTATTCAAAATTTAAGTTTTGATATATTTACGGCAGAAAATTTACAAAATATCTTCATGGAACATGATCTTTACCTTTATCCTAATGGTTTTTGGCATAAAAAAAAATCAATAATTTTGACCTATACAATGTATTGTTGGCTATTGCTACAAATATACCTGTGCGACTTATGACTGGTTTTGTGGTCCAGGGTCACAAATGATGAAAGAATTCTTCATTTTTGGGTGAACTGTCCCTTTAAGGCCAAGTGAAGTGCATTGTGGTGTGAAAATCTGCACCCTGGCACAACTCTCAAATCTTACTTGCATATGGGACATTTTTTAAAACTTGGTTCATGAATGACATCAGACCTAATGGTGCTCTTTTATCCTTTTTTGACTTGATGACCCCTGGTTACGAATGCTTTTATTGTATGGGAAAAAGCATACATTCTAATTTCTTGGAAAATATTAAATAAAAATATGATTTGATAAGAAAAATGTGAAGGTGAGTAAATGTTTTTTTTTTTTTAAATATTTTGATTAACTCTTTAAAATTGTGATTTGGGTTTGTCACCTCAGTGATCTTGACCTTTTTTTTTTTAACAGTATCTAACAATTAAAATCACAAATGTTGTATAATTTAATGTATAGGCCCAGGGCTAATATATAATTTTGAGAATACCTGTTGAGCTGATATTGAATCAGTTTTTGACCCATGCATTCCAACTGACCTTTCAAGTTGATTGTTATTACTGGATTTTTAAGTATAATTAAATATTCCAGACTTTTAAAATTCCCTGATATTTCCAGGATTTCCATCACCATGGGTATTGTAGTGACTGTAGTAAATATTTTTTTAGATTACTATTTTTAATTGTTAACTTCTGCTGCTCAATAATTTTATAACTTTATAAAAGGAGAAAGGCAAACAATAATATTATGTTCTTGTTTCACTGTATTTTATTACAAAGATCATGAAAATATACAATATTTAAGGGGACAAAACTGTGGGGATATTAGGCTGAATTGACCTCAGATATATTTTTCTTTATATTACATCCTCTGAGGAAAGACAGATGATGGCTGTGATAAAGACAAGGAATTTTTTGAGACCACTCATATACAGATAAAGCAACAGAAGCGGATTCCATCTCTAAAACCATCTGGATGCTGCTATTGTCCCCAAGACACTGATCAACATCCACCTATGAAGACAAACAAAAATATATCAATTCACTGATAGGTTAGACTCAAATATTCAAATAGAGGTAAAAGCTGAGAAAACATAGACGAATGAAATAAAGTCAAACTCTCAAATGTTTTCACATATTTTTCAAACAACCAAATGCATTTGAGTTTTTCTTATTATATATATGCTGTTCAAACATTTTTACTGTTCTACCTTGTTTCCATGAAGTATCAGAGTTCTGAAAACTTGTCCAAAAGGCTTTAGCAGCCGTAGCACTCCTGTAGCAGCACTGTGCTGATTGGGAACATTACATACAACAAGCAAATGGTCCAAAGGCGTCAGCAGCCCCTAAAAGACAGTGGGACTTGTTGAAGAATGGATGGTAAAATGTTATTTTTATTATTATTAAGTTTTAAGTTTGAATATTTGAAATGGCTCCAGAACAAGTGATACTTGCATTTGACAATGACGGTCCCACAAAAGCATGAAACACTGACACCTGAGGTAAAAGTAGCCTATATGTTAAACTCACAAAGTAAATAGACAAATTAATTATTAAAGTAAAAAGAGTATGCAAGAAAATATTAATTATAAAATTGTTTCCATTTATCCATTAGTGTGTCAACTCACAGGTGAACTTAAGTCAACGGTTTGGGACACCAGCTCCAAACTTTGCTGTCTCATGTGAACTGGGATCGCAGAGTAAACCTTCACCATCTCCTCGGCTGAGAAGTCTGTTGGAAACATCAGTAAAGCCTGGAAAACACACACAAACACAAGCTGATATAGAAGTGCTGTATTTGACTGGAAATTGTTTTAGAAAATTGTTTTAAAATAAACAAGTGTAACATATACACCCTAAAATGACACACCTTCTTCCATTCTAGACAGGTTGTTGTGTCAATCTCAGTTGCCATTAAAACCTCAACAGAGTGACCAAACGGAGATGCCATTTTGATGAGTTCACTCTCAGAGTATTCAAGAGGGATTCCAGACACACGAATCATACCCTTCTGGTAGAAAACAAGAGAACAATAAAAAAGTGAGCTTTGTTAAAAGAGTAGAGTTCGTAATGTTTCCTATTCTAAACATTGCAACTCTCAGGCCACCAGAGGTCACTGTTTCACATTTGTTCATTTGTTATAATGGGACTGTTGGAGCGAACTATTCGAGACGCCCACCTTCGTTATTTTCAGCCTGCAATGTTGAGACTAAACTGATACTTTAATGGTTTAATGGTGGTGTTTCAATCATTATGATGGTAGTTATCACAGTTGACACTAGAGAAGAGAAACCTTTATAAAACACCTTCAATTAGAGTTTTGCTTTGAGGGCACAAAGTTCTGTTATCACCATAAATGACATCAATAACCATCAGTATTTCTAGTACACCTGCCAAAACGTACAGTTTGTGCTGATGTTTTTGCAGTCATCTTAGTTACTGGCATCTGAATGTTGATGGATTCAGAGGTTACTTCTGATTTTGCAGATTTGACTGGAAATGAAGACTGTTGATGACCTTTTGTCATGGCATTGTAAGTGTTGGATCTGTGTGGAGAGGACAAGGCTCTTTGTGTAGTATAATGTCTTGTTTTATTACAGTCTAGAGAGACAAAGCTATGCCTTATGCTGCGTTTTGATCGAGGGGGGGAATAGACCGAACCAGGCCTCCACCTATTGACTTCAGCAGGCCCATGTTGCAGCCTCTTTAGGAAGGAATTTGATCCTCTTCCTGGAAGGAAGGGAAACAGGGATTTCTAATGTTACAGCTGCACATTTCTGGTCCAAAAATAATTATTTTATTTTATAAAAAAAAAAAAAAAAAAATTAATAAGGTAAATTCTATAAACAAACACCCCACAACCCTACATAGGACAAGTGGTTTAGAAGACAGACAAACAGATAGTAATAACTAACCTGAATGTCTTATTCTTAATGTTCTAGATTGGGTCGAGAAGTGCTTATAAATAACTTTAGATGGGCAACATCTTTCAGGGCTGAGAGATCTATGGGAGTGGGATTCTTGCCATTCACCATTTATAATCCTCGGATTCCTCTGTTTCCTTTGAGTGTATGATGACTCTCTGGATGATTCCACTTGATCAGATGAGATCCGTCTAGCATGGCCACATTTAATGTCCTTTGTTCCTTTGCGCTGTTGAATGCCTTGTATAATGAAGGGGAGATTCTCTGTTGTTAACTGGTTGTCTGGGCAGTGACTAAGTAGTTCTAGATCCTCAAGAGAAAGGCCAAGGCCGGTTAAAGCTTTGATCAGATTTTCTGTTGGATACTGCAGCATTGTTTGTTGCTTTGTCTCTGCTTCTTCAATCTGTGGTCTATCAGGAGGCATCATTGCTTTGGCTGTCATTGACTGGTATTGAGAACAGTCCATATGTGGTTTTAAGGCAAAATGTTTGCCAAGATGGTTGGGACTGGATCTAAAATAAGCTTCCTCAGAAATTGGCAGTGGCAATGTTGTATTATTCCTGATGGAACCTAGTGTTTTCTCCTGAATGATCTCTTTTGCCAGAAGTGCACCACTCTCCTTATTGGCAATGACTGAATTGATTTCTGTGACTGATGTTGAAGGATGACTAACCATGTGAAGTGTGGAATCCATGTTTTTAAAACCCCCTGGGTGCTGGTACATGCTCAAAAATGAGGATCTTTGAATGCCAACAGGCTGTAAGAGATTTAAAGGAACAAGAGGGTTCCCATAACCGCTATTATTTCCAGATGCAACATTACTAATCAGGTTTAAAACTAGCTGAGCTTCAAGTTGGGCTAGTCTCAACAGGAAAGCTTGTGCTGTTCCAAATAGTGGTGGCACACTGGTGAAAACACTGCTCATCTGAGATGAACACACTGGCCTGGGATTGATTTGAGCAGCATGTGGATGTCTGTGGGGGAAAAAAGATAGAAAAACAGGAATATCTGAATCATTCAAACTTGTACATTCAGCAGTATTCATTCAGCATATTTGTTTACTGGATCTATTAATTTATTCAAAAATGCATTGAAAATGTAATTAATATATAATGCAAGAGTTAAATAACTATGAAATCATAATAAATAATAATATAAAAAAGAAAAGAAATTATTGAAAAGAAAGTCATATTAAATTATTTTCCATAATCAATTGTTATTAATTTTGTATTATTTATTATGATTGCTTATTAAGATTTGAAAAACTTTTGTCTGGCATTTAAAGTGTTATGGTATGACCGACATGCAGAAAAAAACAACAACATAAAACCAGAGGCTTTGTATCAAGGTCAGTAATAAAGTCTCTTAAAAATATCAGGTAAGACAAGACAAGGCAAGATTATTTTAGGGTGTAATACTGTATGTCATGTGGTGCAGCTCCCAAAAAAACATAATGATATCTTATAAATAATCTTAATGTATTTATGAATAATTTATGATATTTTGTGATAAATATATTCATTTTATAGCTTGAAAACATGAATTATATTTTACTATTATATCTTTCTTTTTGATCTTTATTACAACATATTTTCACAAAATTTAGAGCCGCTAAACTGAAGATTTTACTGAAAATGGTATAAAAGGTTTTCGAAACCATATTAAACCAGCACAAACACTACACTTCAAAGAATGTGGCACACGTTTTTTTTTTTTTTTAACTAGATTTTTTTAAACTCTATGGTCTGCTCAATATTCAAATGACAATAATAATAAAAAAGCATTTGTTGATAAGTTTTTCCTTTCACTGAGGCCATTAATTCTCATTGAGGCTCAACATTTGCTCTCAAAGCTTACAATATAAACTGTGAAATAGTCCTCTGGTGTTGAACATATGCATAAACAAATTCTTTAAAGCTTAATGAAAGCGCAGCTAGTCTCAACAGAGCAAGAGAGGTCAACTTCCTGAAAGCTTTCCATCAGACATGTGCACACTTCATTATATATAATTAATAACACGCCAGCAGGGTGTTTTTCAAACACTGTGACAGCATGTCCTTGTAACATGAGCAAGAGGTGAAAGACATTTGTCTAGTGTAAAGTACCACACAGCTGCCATAGTTCCACAGCCACAACCACATGGTCCCTGGCACGTGTGCTCTCTCTTGGACAGACTTTTGAATATTGTGTCATCTATTAAAGAATTATGTTTTTGAAGAAGGGTTGGCAAAACCATTATTCAAAAATCTGTCCAAGAGGGTGCACACATTTGCTAAATGTTCACAGTTCAAACAATGAATGCGTAAGCTGCAGAGTAAGGTTAACAGCCAAAATTACATTAAAAATAGGATAAAAATAAGTACTTTTTTCAATAATACAGTGATGATTTTCTAGGAGAAGAAAAATGTTTCTGTTTTTTTGTGGAAAAGTGCACCTGCTTACATCAAATCCTAAAGGGATGTTTCAAAAACTGTGCTTGACCACTTACAATTTAATGACTTTTCATCAACTGTTTGTTTCTTAATAACACACTTCAGTACACCATTAAAAAGTGCACTTTGTAATTATGTTAAATTAAATACATCTTGCATTTAATTGAAAAACTGCATTTAACACAAATTCGGTGACACATTTTCACTGAATTTCAAATAACATGCAACTAAGTGTAAGTAAACATTGCATTCAATTCTCACTTAAGTATATTCTTTCAAAGTATATTATTTCTTAAGTATTCTTTTTAAAAGTATGCTAATAAGTACTTCAAGGGTATTCCCAGTGCAACAAAATCAAGCTTACTGTCTGGTGGCCAGTGCTTCGTTCCAATGAATAAAACTAAATGTTAAAGGTTAATGTTGTTTAGCACATCTACCAAGAGGGTTGTTGACACAGCACAGCTAGTTATCTAAGATGAGACAATCAGTTAGAATACGCCAAAGCACATTTTGTCAACTTGTCACATTTGACTTCCTGATGAAATATTGGCTACTTTAGATGATCTGTTTGTCCTTGGTGCCGCTAAGCAGACTCTGTGGTATCAAGTGAACAGTGTGTCTGAGCAGGACATATATGCTACAAGATATGCTATAATAGGGGACATTGTGGAAGTTGTCAGATAGGCTGCAGTGAAGACAAATATAATTTAATACAAAGCAGTCAGAGAGATTCCATTGACTCTCACTCTGCATATTAGAGAGCAATGTTTTACAGTATCATTTCAACAAAATAGAAGAGCGGTATGTTCCTAAGTGTGATCTCTGACCCCAGCTGGCCTGTAACTGAAATACCATGTGTAACGAGAATCAACAACCACCAGCTTGCTTTCCTAAAGAAATCATCCGAGCCTTCTCACTCTATCAGTCTCACTCATCGGTCACACATCTATTTAAGAAATCTTATTTATAGACATGATCATCTGATGCAGGATCACTCCCAGAAGTATGTTCAGATTCACACATTCAGCAGATTCACACATTCATCAACTCTCACAAAAGGACTAACAGCAAGGGAAACAATGTAAATGTCAAATCCCTCTCTCTCTTTTTTTTTTGCAGGAATGGTATGATGGCCTGAAGACACTGTGCAACATGTCGCTCAGCAGATGGTGCTAAGTTCATAAGCTAATCTGATTTACAACTCCTGGACAGAAATTTATCACGCTGTCTTCATTCCTGGAAGGTGGGAACATTGGAACAGTCCATGCTGGTCAGTCAAGGGCAACCCATTCCATAAAACTCAACATAAACGTGATGATAGAACAACTTAGCACAATATTTCTGCTCTATCATACTAGGATATTGGGGAATGAGACCAGATATATCTATGTTGTTAACTCACAGAAATGTTAATGACCCAGCACCTTGAAAAGGCCAAACATACTGAATTACACAAGCCTCGCCTGAAAAATTCAGGTCTCTGTTACATCTAAATATGGAGGTGGGGGGAATCCTGTCGCTCTGGTACATGACGTCCTCAAAGACATTACCCAGATCAGTATATGATATCAGTATATCAGTAAATTTGAGCTATGTACTCCATACTGAACAATTCTAGAAAGAGGAATCTTATTTATCCCACCCTCATAAATTTCCACACGTTTGTGTACATACATAAATAAGATGTTTAAATATAATTATAAATAAATAATCAACTTGTGCCCAAATTATGCCCCAACATCAATCAAATTATTATTTTTTCTATCATGTTCAGTTATTTCCTTATATATCTTCACTATGTCTTAACAAATATCTGTCTACAGATAATAATGGAAGAGCTGGTCTTTTATTATAAAACCTGAATTGGTTTAACCCAGGAATCGAAGAGTAGACTAACTATTACATTCTTCAGTACTTATTTGAATATAATATAATACAGTATAATACAATACAGTGTATAAATATAATATAGTGAATAAAAATTATTGGATAAAATTAGAAGTCATTTGTTGTAACTTGGAGATAAAACTGAAGACTATCAGTCTGTAGTCATGCAGCCTGTGGGCAACAAGAGACAGAAACATGCATGCGATTTTGACTTGAGAACAAATTCAAGACCTTGACACACTTGTCTTGTTAAAGTTCACAATGCCTGTTAAAAATGGAATCCAACAGGTGACAAGACTGTTCTCTGGGCACCAAAACAGTTCACAGTCATAAATTTCCATGCTTGTGATTAGTGACTTTTGACTCATGGTTTCTCATACAATTAAGGTTTTGTTTCTTCAAAACTTCTCAGGACTGATACAGAAGCATAACAGCTATTTTCAACTTAAATTAGAAAGCAATAAAGCCAAGCTCTATTATAACACCTCATATTCTGGTAAATATATCTGCATGTCACCGTTCGAACTAGCAATAGATTTGTACCTTGAAGTACAAAATAATAAAAAAAAAGATCATTGGGAGATATAGGTTAAAATAAGAAATAAAGTCACATTGTGAGATATATGTAATTATGAGAAAAAATGTCATAAGAGAAACATTCACGGCATGAGAAAGTCACAATAACAGGAAATAAAGATGCAGTTAATAATGTCACATATGAAATCACATTGAGATACAAAGTCTTATCAATGAGAATACATAAAGTTATTGATTTCATGTATCCCATACAGAGAATGTAGTGTGGCCCTGAATGATATAAAATAGCATCGTAGTAGATTGATGACACTGGCAAGCCAGCATCAGCTGTCAACAATAAAAATAAACGCCTCTCCGTTACTTAACTTAATTAGGCTCTGTGTTTAAATGTATAGCAGTATGTAAAAAGTTAAATGTTAATAGATGCTTACTGTCCATTTCAGAATAATTAGAGATTATTTACGTTTCCAACACGACCCATGCTGAAAGATTCATTCAGAGATGCTTCTAACAAAATCCTTATAATACTCACATGTTGGCTTTAGTTAAAGTTGAGCTGGAGGTTATTTTTCTTTGGAGTGAATTCTTCATTATTTATCACTTCAGATTTCAGAAATCTTCAACTATTCCTCCTGATTGTCATTTCAGATGAACAACAAAAACTACGATTTGAACAATATTAGAAGCACACACAGATTATTTACTCCCAATGCAAAATGTCTTTTGTCTCCCTCTGTAAATTTTATCCTACTCCTCACTCCAGTCAGACACACACTGTAACACATTCTTTCTTCTCACATGTTTTCATCTCCCAGACTCACACATGCTTGCCCTACCAACACCACCCCCTATCATTTTCCTCAAGGCTTTCCTCTCTGCTTTGGGAGCACCTATGCGGCCATGCTCTATCTCTTACACACTTCACAATATTAACTAGTACACACTAAAATGGCTACACTCTAAAAAATGCTGGGTTAAATACAACCCAGTGCTGGGTAAAATATGGACGAACCCAGCGATTGGGTTGTTTAGACCCAGCGGTTGGGTTACTGCCCAGAAGGTTGGGTTAAACATTTAACCCAACTGTTGGTTGAAAACAACCCAGCATGTGTTCTGTCCAATATTTACCCAGCTCTGGGTTGTATTTAACCCAGCATTTTTTAGAGTGTAATGATCAGCAGTGTATATTTAGGGGTCAGGCTCAAAAAAGTGGTTAGCATGGATGACTTGATCACAGGATAGATTTGAAGGTTTCACGCATTGCTTAGCATTGGACTCTGTTCTGTTATACAATGATGTTCAAGAAACTGATACTGCACTGTATCACTCACAACTCACTCTTACTTTACACTTACTTTACTAGATGAAAAACAGTATGTGAAAAGAGTAGTATGTCTGAATTCACAGCATTCATAAAACAGTAAATTTCCAGATTACCAAGTTCTGATAAGATTCTGAAGTGCACATCCAATAGACACTTTATTACCCCATAAGGCCACGGGGGGACTTTAGGGTTTATTCTCACCAGGAAAGTCCGCTAGTTCACTTGCTTTGGTCCGGACCAAATACAATGTAGTTTTTTTTTTTGTTTGGTGCGGTTTGCTTTCACACTGCCCTTTTTGCAAGTGAACCAGAAACTGTAAACAAAACCACACACGTGTGCTTAAGGTCATCCATTCATTGGTTCATCCATTCAACCGTACCAGAGTTCGTTAGGAAGCAGACCGAGACCACCTCTTCAGCTGGGTCCTGGTACGGTTGTTTGGTACGCACCCGAGTGCGACTGCTATATTCACAAGATCCGCACCAAGGGGGGGAAAAAGAACTTGAGTTCAATTCAGTCAAGCCAAAAAAGACAGGTGTGAATACACCCTTAAATGGCAGGGAAGCAACCTTACAATGACAAAATCACAAAGTGCCTACTCAAAAGAATGAGAAAAACACCCAGAAAGCTGTGCTTAAACTAGGTTATCATCATTCTAAACCCTGCTTTTAACCCTATGGTACGTTTCACATTTGTAATTTAGGAGGAGGTTTACCCGAGGTTATGAAACCCTGCTGAGGTATGAAACCATGTTTTAGTTTCCCAATACAGCACCATAAATGTCAATTTTCAATTCTACTTCCATACATTTATAGTCAAGGTCAAAATATATGTTACTGCACCATGATTTTCTATTCAAATATTGCACAATTTCATAATATAATGTTGCAAATATAGACATTCATAAGAACACATTAATGATTTGGGTAAAAAAGTGATGGACAATAGTATGCAAACACAATATGTATGAGCACAGGTACATTACCTCATGAACAGATGAAATAAAGTCAAACATTTTGTTGGCTTGTCATTTTTGGGACTGTTTCCTCAATCCAGGTATGACATTTTACAATCTAATAGTGGCAAAATAATTGCAAGATCTGATCAAGGAATTAGTCTTTCTGTCCAGTTAAAAATTACACAGTAAGTATTTTCTCTTAATTCAAAATAAATTTGTTTACCTGTTTTTGAAAATCATAAAAATAACAATTGACTGCCTATTAATTTCTGTTTCCCCAGCCGTGTCACCATGTGTAATTCATCCTTCCAAAGCAACACTTCAGTTTCCGTGTTACATGAAGTTCTACAGTGGCACTGCATTTGCCAGGAGCATTTTGGCTCTCTTGTCATTACTACCATTACAGCATTGTTCTTAATTTTGGGAACGCCAATCAATTGCTGGTCCCTCTGGGTGTTTCTCCATGGGAACATCAAACCAAACTTGGTGTTTCCACTGAACATCACTGTACTGGAGCTGTTGTATTGTTTTCTTTGCTTAATAGACTTAATAACACTTTCCAACAACGTTTCTGGGCCAAACTATCAATTGGTTTTGTTTTTTGTTGGTCTCAACTGGACAGTCAGACCTCTGCTCCAGATCTTCATGTGTATGGAACATTACCTGGCAGTGATTCATCCCGTAAATTTCCTGAGATACAAGGGCATCCAGTACAGGATTGCATTGGCAGCAGCAGCTTGGCTAATTGGAGCGGCCAACAGTTTGAGGCTCATTTTCGTAATAACAGACTTTTTTCCAGATCATATATTCTTTAACCTTTTTTCCATTGCGGTAATAATAATCTCATTTTGCTGTGCCTCTGTCCTGCATGCCTTGAAACGTCCAAGACCAGGGGACCAAAAGAATATAGAGATGACAGGGAAAAACGCACACAGTAAATCAGACAGAGGCAGAGCCGTTGAGAACCAGCAGAAAAGGAAGGCCTTCAGAATCATCTCTCATATTTTAGTGTCCATCCTGATTTGTTACATTCCTAATGTAGTAGCTTATTTTATGCTCATAGCTGAAATCAGTAGTCATTTATACATATGTATAGCTTTTCCACTGATTCTGTCCATCACTATGATTTTTGTACTAATTTCACCACTAATCAGGATGTATAGTGAAGGCCATCTGAAACATATCACGTGCTTTTCAAAGCTTAGAGAACAAATAAAATGCAAATAAGATACTGAGAGCTTTAATGATTAGTTTAGATTTATTGTTATTAGTTTAGATTTGAAAGATTAAAATGTGTGATGAATACCTGCTAGAGTAATTTGATTACTTGTATGTTGCTGATTGGTCTTTTATCCTACTCTAGGAGAGTAAATGAGAAACCTCTCATATTGTCAACAATATATAGTACTATTATTATTGCTATTATGTGTTTTACTATACATATTTGAATAAAATTGCACAGTTTAAGATCTTTTCTTTGTTTATAGCATAATATTTAAATATTTACCCTGTAATTATCACAATGGTGTTATATCATGAATTGTTCAGTATATAACTATTATAATTAGTAAGTTAGTAGTTTTTTTTTACACTTTTACACTTTTGAGTTTTCTGATTCAGTAATTTGTTAATTTAAGACTCAAGACCAGATCAATGAGTCACTGAGTTGTTAACCACTGCATTTGCATCAGTCGAGTTTACAAAATACAACCTGTTCAGTGAAGAGAATCAAAACGAATGGTTTGTTCAAGAATCATTCATTCATGAATCTAAATATGGTAATCTAGTAATTGATTACCATATGCCAATATTGTCCAATCGTAGAATTAACCTTGCTGTGTCTGTCTTGTACCTGCACAGCACATGGATTCTTACTCTGTTAGAAATGTTGAATAATAATAAAATATGCAATTCATAATAGTGCATGAATTCAATTTGTTTCAAGTAGCATTAGTGTATGCATGCATGGATAGATGTTTTATATGAATTTGTTTAATATCTGGCAACAAAGATGAGGGTTTTGGTTTTGGTTCATCCCAAGATTTTTTTGCTAATGCATCCTTTTAAACATCTTAGGGAGTTTATTTTTTATTAATGTCGCCTTTGGCTTGCTTACACTTGGGACTATAAGGCACTATATTATTTTCAAAGCTGCTTTGGAGGAATTTTTACATCTCCATAAAATAGATAAACATAGGAAAGTGCGCACATTACCCCATTCTTCTTTAGGAAGTATAAATCATGATTTGACACTCAAACTAGAACAAATATGAATAATGATGATTATTAGAAACAACATTTGCCTTTTTGCGAAAAAAAATAATGAAAGACAATCTGTAAAAATGTCAGTGTACGATAACCATGTTTATGATAACACACCATGATTTTCTATTCAAATATTGCACCAAGATTTGCTTGAATGATATGTTGCAGCAAATATGGACATTCATGAGCACACATTAATGACATGCAGACACAATATATGTGAGCACAGGCACATTTATAGTTCATATGAACAGATGAAATAAATGCAGGTACTTTTGGTGGCGAACAAATAAAAACAATTCTGTGGTATATTCTGAATTATCTTTCTTCAATTCAGGTATGACATTTTTTTCAGTAATTCAAATACTAATACTGAAGACTTAGTGAATTTAAATGACTCATTCATTTTTGTTTTCCCCAGCTCTAGAACCATGTGTAATTCATCCTTTCAAGGCAACAATTTAACAATTACATTAGATGAGATTTTAAAGTGGTATGCCATGTGTCAGGGACATTTTGGCACTCTTGTTGTTATTACCACTACAGCATTATTTTTATTTGTGGGAACACCGATCCATTGCTGGTCCCTCTGGGTATTTCTTCATGGGAACATCAAACCCAACTTGGTGTTTCCACTAAACATCACTGTACTGGAGCTGCTTTTCAGTATTCATTGTATTGTAGACTTAATTGCTACCAAGTATCTCATAGTACCATACCATCAGTTCTGTATGTTTCTCACTGGTCTCTGTTGGACAGTCAGGCCTTTTCTCCAGATCTGCTTGTGCATGGAACATTACCTGGCAGTGATTCATCCAGTAACATTCCTGAGATACAAGGGCATCCAGTACAGGACTGCATCGGCAGCAGCAGCTTGGCTAATTGGAGTGGCCAACAGCGTGAGGATCATTTTCATCAGAATAGAATACTTCCCAGATCATGTATTCTTTTTGTTTTTTTGCAGTGGAGTGATAATAATTTCATTTTGCTGTGCATCTGTCCTTTGTGCTTTGAAGCGTCCAGGACCAGGAGATCGAAATAATGTAGAAATGACAGAGAAAGACACACACAATAAAACCAACAGAGGCAGAGCTGTTGAGAACCAGCAGAAAAGGAAGGCCTTCAGAATCATCTCTCATATTTTAGCGTCCATCCTGGTTTGTTACTTGCCTCTAGTTGTAGCTTATTTTATGCGCATAGCTAATATCAGTGAGCAGGTATTTGCATGTGATGTTTTTCCAGCCATTCTGTCCATCACTAGGATTACTGTATTCATTTCACCACTAGTCAGGATGTATAGTGAAGGCCATCTGAAACACAAACTGTCAATGCTCAGAGAAATAATGAAAGGAAGATAGGAGAAACTGAGAAAAAAATGCATTTGAGAGTGTACAATGTGTGCACTGAACACCTGCTTGAGATTTGTTTCTTTTTCCTTTACATTGACTGATTGGATATTGGTAATTTTAGGCTATAAATTATTTATAGCTACTTCCTAATGAATGCGTCTGTATGTTTATCTACATGGAGAAAAAGTAAATACATAACATTAGCTACATATTATAGCCTCTATTAAAATTGATATTATGGGACTTATGATTATGTGGATAAAGTAGCATAGTTTTTGTTTGTCCTTATTTACATATATACATTAGGCCTACATATATTTGCATATATGTTGTATGATGACTGAATTCACAACTGAAAACAGTAAATAAAAAGGTTTTGAGGTTTTGAAAGGTATTTGATCATTGAAAAATGAGCTGTTGAATTCACAAATGAATCATTCAATGTTATTCATGAATCAGATTATTGAAAAGAATCATCCCCAAAGAAAGATTCATCCATATATCGCTTTCATCTCTCGGAGCAGGTCTCGATTCTTCACTTCCAAAAAAAAAAAAAGAAAAAAAAAAGAAAGAAAAGGGAATGGCGTCTTTTTCTGAAATGTAGGCCTATATTTGACCACAACATCCATGTTACCAAAAACAGTTGACCAGTGGACCCAATTGTTCATGTCTCTAGTATCACACGACTCTCTCATTTCAAACAAACGCACCTGGCGTTATCAGTTGTAGTGAAAATGACCTCAGAGGACCTCAGTATTAAAATTAGGCTAGTATATTAGTGCACTGTTCATCTTGTTGCTAGGCCAATAGATTTGGACAGTATAATGGACTTATATAGCATATTGTCCCATTCAAATCAATATTTCATTTCCACCTGTTTATTTATTTGGTGAGTAGCATGTGACAAGCAGACTGACTGACTGTACTTTATCCCTTACATAACAAGATTTCATGTACAGGTCAAGCACTACATATACGACATCCATACATTACTGATCATTTTTAACACTCAGTAACCAAAATCAGTTCTCTCTCTCAAATAAACACACATGCGCAGACACAAAGGTTTCTTGCAATGCTATATTCAACAAATATAAATTAAGACAGTATTATTAGTTGTGTCAAGAACTTTTTACTAATTTCAGTTTCTTTTTTCGGTTATGTTTGAAGTATTCATTATTAGTTTACTACATAGTGATTAAACATGGCAAATATTTAAATATTTTAAAGAAAATTACTACAATCTGTACCAATCAGTCACATGCAATTGATCAATGCATCTCTAGCAGATATATACAGATTTTAGTCAAATACTATTATACGCTTAATGTCACATCATTTTGCTTCTTTGAAATCTTAAATGCACCCCCTATTTGTTCTCTTAGCTTTGTTAAACACAGTATGTGTTTCAGATGGCCTTCACTATACATCCTGACTAGCGGTGCAATTATTACAGTAACTGAAGTGATAGACAGGCTTAATGGAAAAATGCTACACATATATATCTCCTTCCTGATTTCAGCTATGAGTGTAATATAAGCTACTACTTGAGGCAAATAGCAAATCAGGATGGACATTAAAATATGAGAGATGATTCTGAAGGCCTTCCGTTTCTGCTGGTTCTCAACAGCTCTGCCTCTGTCAGATTTATTGCATCTGTTCTTTTCTCTCATCTCTACATTTTTGCGATCGCCTGGTCCTGAACGCTTTAGGGCACGAAGGACAGAAACACAGCAAAATGAGGTTATTATCACTACAGTCCAAAAAACCAAGAAAAACATATGATCAGGAAAAAAGTTTATTGCAATGAAAATGAGCCTCAAGCTGTTGGCCACTCCAATTAGCCAAGCTGCTGCTGCCAATGCAATCCTGTACTGGATGCCCTTGTATCTCAGGAATTTTACTGGATGAATCACTGCCATGTATTGTTCCATGCACATGAAGATCTGGAGCAGAGGTCTGACTGTCAAGCTGAGACCAATGAGAAAGATAACCGATTTATAGCTTGCCACTGAAGGGTAATACGCAATAATTAAGTCTGCAAAGCTTTGAATACAAAAAACTAGGTCCACTACAGCAAGATTTAGTGGCAACACAAAGCTGGATTTGATGTTCCCATGTAGAAGCAACCGGAGGGTCCAGCAATGGATCGGTGTTCCCACAAATAAGAATAATGCTATACCGACAATAAAGGCAAGGGTGCCAATTTGTTCCTGACAAATGCAGTACATGTACCACTTTAGAGGCTCATCTAATTTGGAGGTTGAATTGTCGATTTCTGAGGATGAATTAGACATGGTTGTACAGAGCTAGGAAAAGAAATGAACGAGTTGGTCAGTTTCATTAATTTCATAAATTTGCAAAAATAGACAAGAAAAATACAAGTTCAAATGAACAGAAAGCATGTCTTAAGACATCACAAAATGATTATTTTCTAGAACAATTCTTGTCATCAGTTTGTAATTTAACAAAATGTAATTCTACAGAGTTAAAGTTATTGAAAGAAGTGTCATACCTGGATTAATGAAACAGTATACAAAAAATGCTACAAAATTGGTTCATTTGATCCAAATGGTGAAAAGTGTCTGACTTTGTTTCAACTGTATAGAGAACTATATATACATGTGCTCATACATATTGTGTTTGCATAGTATTGTCCACATTTTCTAGCTCATGTCATTAATGTGTGTTTTTGAATGCTTTGCAACATCATTTTATGAAGTGGTTTAAACAAATCTTGGTGTAATATTTGAATAGAAAATCATGGTAAACTAAAATGGGGTAAGATGAGCACCCTTTGTTTAGGATATTTTGTTTCACAATACTGTTCCAAAACAACTTTATAAAAAATAGTTCTTTACAATCACCTGTGGATAAATGTTACATAATGAAAAATCCTTTTAGAGGAACCAGGACAACCTTTATTTTTAAGAATAAAGTTTCCTTTTGAAAGCTCTGTTCATCTTTATTTCCATTGATTTGTTCCATGAAGAACCTGTAACAGCCATGGAATCTTTCCATTCCACAAAATGTTTTTTTTTTTTCTAATTGTGGGAAAAGTTTTTATTTATTTATTTTTTTTAAATGTTCTTTTTGTTGGAAAGAAATTGTTTTCTGAAAGGTTCTTTGAAGAACCTTTATATAAGTCATAGAATAAATGACCTTTCACATTAATCTCTTGTACTGGGATTCTGGTTATGCATTATAAACTAAACATCTCAATATGTTGCAATTTTAAAACTTAACGCACACCTCGACCACTCAACCACCCACAAAAACTCACAGATTCTGCATAAATCAATAACTATGTTTACATGTGCACCAATAATGCAATTATTTCCAATAATGGTAGCCATTGACTTTCAAAATATTTTTTCTTTCCACATTATTGAAGTCAGTGGCTACCAGCAACTGTTTTGTAACCAGCCTTTACCAAAAAGCAGTATACTTCAAGTTTGTTTTATTAAGTATACTTAAGTAAGGTTCAAGTATATTTTTAAATATGCTTTATGTAGTAAGTATACAAATATCAGTATACTAGTAGTATTCTTGTAGGTGTACTATTTCAATACTCCTTGGGACTAAATTGGCCCAATTTTTAGTATATAAATGTATACTTTTAAGTATACTTTAAGTATAACAGTAAACTTTGAGTACACAACTAGTTTAGATCAAAGTTTTTAGCTTGTACTGCAACTATACTAAAAGTGAACTTATAGGTATACTGATAGTTTACTATACTTGTAGTAGCATTTTTAGTACACTTTGAAGCATAGTCTCAGTAAACTACTGCACGTCCTGATTTTGCAGAGTTAGATGTGTTCCTAGGTCAACATATTTTGTTGACCCTGGAACAACATTTTAATCCAAAAATTTAGTCTTGACCATATCCCTATACCTAAACCTAGCCTTAACCATGAGTAATCCCTAAAATCAGAGGAAATGATAGATGAATGACACTGATGTACAAGCACCAAACACTGATTGTAAGCCTAAACTTCACAAAAATTATAAACTGGTTCTTCAAATCTGATTGGTTAATCACAATGTTGTTCTAGGGTCAACAAAGATGTTGATCCAGGAACATGTCGCACTTGGTAAAATCAGGTTCTGCCTAAACTACTAGTTTAGTAGTTTTATAGGCCTACTGCAAGTATACTCGTAAGTTTTCTTTAAATTAACTTTACACCATACTTTAAGTATACTACTATATCCCTATTTAGGTATTAATTTGTATATATTTTGTTATATGAATATCTGAACATACAAAACATCAAAAGAAAGAACAGAGTATTTGCTTGTAAACAAAAAACATTTTATTCTAGCTTCATGCATTCTTGAATGTGGGTAAGTTTCATAAATAAAAAAGTAAAGAAATAAACAATATTTCGAGCAAAAAGCTGAAAAAAGACAATGAATTGGATTCAGAATGATAATCAAAACATAGATGGAGTCGATCAACACCCCAAAGCTTGACAGTCATTATTATCTCTGGTCGACATTTTATTTCATATCGTTACAGTTTTTATGCTGTTTTAACACCTAGAAGCATCTGTTGTTTTGGTTTAGACTTCACTTGTGTTTTATTTTTTTGGGAAATTTCGTACAGAAGATGAGTATTAGCGCCCCCTACCATATAACAGTGAAAACACGGATTCTAGGAGCACAAGTATAGCTCAAATATATTTAGACCTTTTCTAAGTATAAGTCAAGAATACTTAAATGTCATTTTAAGTGTATTTCTGAGAAGTACATAAAGCCCATTTCTGAGAAGTACATAAAAAGTAGACTAAAAGTATACTTTCCTATTTTTAGTTTAAAAGAAGTATAGCACACTTGAATAAACTTCTTTTTCGTAAGGGAACGTTCTTCAAAATATCTTCTTTTTTGTTCAACAGAAAGAAAGAAAGAAAGAAAGAATAATGGCACTGAGTTCATTATAATGGCATTATGTGGGTGCATGTAGTGAATCACTTTCGTGAAAAGAAATACGCCATAAAACTCACAGCTGCCTGCAGCGCTGAGGTAGCCAAAGACTATAGAAATAAAAGTCCCTTAAAAGGGACTTTGAGGTAGCTACTGCAAGACACCTGACTAGTGTGCATGATAATCATGGCCACTGGATGGCAGTACAGACATCCAGTTTGGCGAGGACTAGGAATGAGCTCATTGAAGATTCGTCAACACAGCACAGAAGCAGGATGATCCAACTTTAACATAAAGTAGCCTACATTAATCAATGAAACATTTTAATTTAGAATTTTGAATACATCACTGGCAAATACACAACGCACTGCTTATAGAAAACCTTACCAAAACTTTATGAAAATATATATTGACATAAGTTTCAAACACTTTATTAAAATAATGTTCCGTATGATGAGAATATGATGTTTATGGGTAATTCAGACTAAAATGACATTTTCTGGCGCAGTTCAGATTCACCTCTGGCTGCTATCAGCCATCGGCCAACCATCACGTCTGGACCAACAGCATTAACCTGTTTCTGTCTTGCACCGGCTGTATGGATTTCTGTTATATTAGAATAATAACATAATATTTAATTTATATACAATATATCATTTAATGTAATGGCCTATTTACAGCTGTATTATTGTGTTTTTTTTTTTTTTACCTCTAATAATAGGACTTCTTGAATATGGTAACATAACAAAAATCATCTTACCCCACTCCCTTACTAGATATAAATCATTACACATACAGTGTGTGTGTGTGTATTATATAATATATATATATATATATATATATGCACATTATATATATAAATTACAGAATAATTTATAAATACTTCTGAAATATTGTTTACTGAATTTTTTTTTTCTGAAATATTGTTAATTTTCATCACTCAAAATTTGAAGGAATATTAGCTGTGGGTATACCACTGTTATGCTAACATGATTACAAAATAACCAGGGAATTTAAAAATATATATTACATCTGTCATATATTCTAATTAAAATTCTATTTTGACAATTTAGGGTGTAATTTTATCTGTTTTCTTCAAAATATAAACACCAAAACTTTGCTAATCAACAAAATATTCAATTCAGTTTCAATTCAAGTTTATTTGTATAGCGCTTTTTATGATACAAATCGTTGCAAAGCAGCTTTACAGGAAATTAAGTTTCCACAATATATTTATATATTGTAGAAACTTAATATATTTAACTTGTGGCAAAATTTGGTAATTCTGTATGTTGTCTGAGGGTTGGCATCTGCTGAGGTCCTCTGAGGGGTTGGCATCATCTCTTCTCAGGTGTTTGGTCATCTCAGATCATTTAAGGGTTGGATCCAGACTGACGCTTCAGTAATTCCTAGTTACATCCCGTGGCAGAAACAGAGAAACAAATAGAGACATAATTAGTGTAGCTAATGTTCCATCCAAGCAGAAATGATTTGTTGAACCCAAGCTAAAGAATAATAATGTACATTTGATCAGATATAACTGCAGTACAAGATTATAAGATGCATTATGTGAATGCTTGGCTAAAGAGATGTGTCTTTAATCTAGATTTAAACAGAGAGAGTGTGTCTGAACCCCGAATGTTATCAGGAAGGCTATTCCATAGTTTGGGAGCCAAATGTGAAAAAGCTTTACCTCCTTTAGTGGACTTTGCTATCCTAGGTACTACCAAAAGTGTTTTCCAGAGTTTTGCGACCTTAGTGAGCGGGTTGGATTGTAGCGTGGTAGAAGATTAGTTAGGTACGTAGGAGATAAACCATTTAGGGCCTTATAGGCAAGTAATAATATTTTGTAACTGATAAAATACAAGATCACTATTTTCCAGAGACACAACTTTAGATCAGTTAACCTCAAAACTGTTTCAACTAACTAAATATCACAAATGATATTCAGATTACATATAGTGCATAAGTACATAGTGTATTGCGTCATGTGGGATGCAGCTATACTCTTCTTATACACACTCAAAATATGTACTTTTTTCACAAGAAGAGTACATATTTTTAGGGGAGCGTATAGGCGAATGGGACACAGCAAGTGTTTTGGAGCTCGTATCAAATCAACAAAGTCATGCGATTTAGCAACCACCAGGTTATGTTGTATTGTATTTCAAATCAGTTTTATATTTTACTTTCATAATGCTGAGTAGAATTGGGAAAAAAGTTTTTAAAAGTGTTACATGCCTGAGTAAGTGCTATAATATAGACATACTTGAAACTTAGTTGACACACTTTTGGAACTGCTTTGTAGAAAATGTAACATGTTTTTACTGTGTTCTGGTTGCATTCACATGGCTTAAACTATCCTTATTTCCCTCTAGTAGTAGCTTATTTTATGTGCATATCTATCAGTGAGCAGGAATTAACATGTGATGCTTTTCCAGTGACTCTGTCCATCACAATTACATTTATTCATTTAGCAGATGCTTTTATCCAAAGCAATTTACAACAATAATTTATTATTTAGCAAAATAAGTCAAACTTGGGAAAAATGTATTTGAGAGTATACAATGTGCGTATTGAATGCCTGCTAGAGATTTGTTTCCTTCACTTTTACACTGATTGATGACTTACTGAATGGATTTTTAGGTTTATGGATAACATTTGCTACATACTATAGTCTATTGATATTGCCATTGCCTTATGACAATGTGGATAAAGTAGCATATTTTTGATAAAATAACATGTTTGTCCTTATTTCAATATTTACTATGTTTTACTATGGAATTAATTCATTGTGTTTTACATAACTGAAACAACAACTTCAAAATAAATAAAAAGTTGTTGACCAGAACATTTGTGTGATATATTGAGGAATTTGTTAACTTGCGAGTTGCACAGACCGGATCATTGAAAAGTGATTGAATTCATAAATTAATCATTCAATGTTATTTGTGAACCAGATCATTGAAAAAAAAAAATCATCACCAAAGAAATATTCATCCATGTATCAGACAATTGCTATCGGGTCTTGAAGCAGGTTTTAAAAAAGGAATGGTGTGTTTTTCTGCTATATTTGACCACAATATCCATGTTACCAAAAATGTTTGACAGGTGGACCCAATTGTTTATCAGAATCAGTTCTCTCTCTCAAATAAACACACAAAAGCACAGACAGAAAGGTTTCTTGCAAAGCTATATTCAACAAATATAAATTAAGACAGTATTATTAGTTGTGTCAAGAACTTTATTTACCAATTTCAGTTTCTATTTTCAGTTATATTTGAAGTGTTCATTATACATTTATTCCATAGTGATTAAAACATGGTAAATATTTAAATATCTTAAGGTTAATTAAAAATAGTCAAAACTATGTAATATACTTTATCTAAATAAATGTAAGAAAACAGCAATATCAATAGTACTATGCAACATTATGTAACAGCTTTGCATTTAGTATCTCTCCTATAGACTAAAACACGAACAGAACAACTAAAGCATACACAGACAAGAACGGACCAAGAACAGAAAGAAACACAGAACTTAAATGCACAACCAAACCAATCTCTGAAATGAGACACAGTTGATACAACTCCATCAATAATAATAAAAATCATATACCAAGAAACTCGAAGAAAACTGATCTAGAAACAGTGAAAACCAACTCAAAGACCAACTCAAGCAAACAAACACAGGACATAACCCTGAACGTATATATAGATTCCTTTTTTGAAATCTTAAATGCATTAATCATTTATGCTCCCATAGATGTTTATTCTTCCTGTTTTTCAAGGCCTTATTTGTCTTTAATTTGTTCTCTAAGCTTTGTTAAACACAGTATGTGTTTCAGATGGCCTTCATTATACATCCTGACTAGCGATGCAATTATTACAGTGACCGCAGTGATGCACAGACTTAATGGAAAAATGTTACACATATATATCTCTTTACTGATTTCAGCAATGAGTGTTATATAAGCTATTACTTGAGGCAAATAGCAAATCAGGATGGACATTAAAATATGAGAGATGATTCTGAAGGCCTTCCTTTTCTGCTGGTTCTCAACAGCTCTGCCTCTGTCAGATTTATTGCATCTGTTCTTTTCTCTCATCTCTACATTCTTGCGATCGCCTGGTCTTGAACGCTTTAGGGCACGAAGGACAGAAACACAGCAAAATGAGATTATTATCACTACAGTCCAAAAAAACAAGAAGAACATATGATCAGGAAAAAAGTTTATTGCAATGAAATTGAGCCTCAAGCTGTTGGCCACTCCAATTAGCCAAGCTGCTGCTGCCAATGCAATCCTGTACTGGATGCCCTTGTATCTCAGGAATTTTACTGGATGAATCACTGCCATGTATTGTTCCATGCACATGAAGATCTGGAGCAGAGGTCTGACTGTCCAGCAGAGACCAAAGAGAAACATAGACAATTTAAAGCTTGCCACTGAGATGTAACAGGCTGTAATTAAGTCTGCAAAGTTTTGAATACAAAAAACTAGGTCCACTACAGCAAGATTCAGTGGCAACACAAAGCTGGGTTTGATGTTCCCATGTAGAAGCAACCGGAGGGTCCAGCAATGGATCGGTGTTCCCACAAATAAGAATAATGCTGTACTGACAATAAAGGCAAGGGTGCCAAATTGCCCCTGGCAAATGCAGTACATGTACCACTTTAGAGGCTCATCTAATTTGGAGGTTGAATTGAAAGTTAGCGAGGATAAATTACACATGGCTGTACAGACCTGCCAAAAGAAATGAATGAGTTGGTCAGTTTCATTAACTTGCAAAAATAGCCAAGCAAAGTAAGTTCAAAGGAACATAAAAGCACTTCGAATAGACAATTTGACAAAATGTTTATTTTCTAGATCATATCTTATCCTTAATTTGTGTGTAATTTAATTTAAGTCTATAGAATTAAAGGAATTAAAATCATTGAAAGAAATTTCATACCTGGATTAATGAAGCAGGATGCAAAATATGCTACAAAATTGGTTCATTTGATCCCAACAGTGACAAGCCACCAAAAGGGACTGGCTTCGTCTGTACAGATAACTATATATGCATGTGGTCATACATATTGTAAAATTTAGCATCATTTAATCACCTTCATGTTGTTCCAACCCAGGGCGTAGTATTCAAATTACCCTTCCCCCCAGTATTTATACATGAAAATATGTATAATTAATTTATTTTGTTATATTTTCTAGATCAAATCTTGTTATTAGTTTGTGTATAATTTAACTTTAATTGTATTTAATTGTGAATTTTATGCTACAAAACTTGTTCATTTGATCCCAACAGTGACAGGCCACCAAAAGTGACTTTGTTTCAGCTGTATATAGAATTATATACACATTGCAACATCATTTTATGAAATGATTTAAGCAAATCTTGATGTAATATTTGAATAGAAAGCATGTTAATCTCATAATTACGTAGACCTGATTTGTGAAAATCTTTTGTTCCCAATCGAATGTGAGTTTATCATAATATATCAGACAAAAAATTCCCCCTCGTTACACAAATTAATAACACCCAACTGTATCTACACAGTGCTCAGAGTTTCATGACTGCCGTTTGACTGGAAGAGTGCAGGAGGCTCTGAAAATGAAGAGAAGCGCTGCCCAGCAGACTATTTTCGATTGCACTAAGAGTTACGGTAAAAAGAATAAAATATTTACTGATAAGGAAGCATGATAATATTGTATAATCTAGCTAACAACACTCCACATTTATTGTAGTGTGTAGCTAGTTGGTTGCAAAAGCTGTCACTGAGGCAGTGCCTTTTCAAAAGGTACACCTCTCTACCTTTTAGGTACTAATCTGTGCACTTTAGGTACTAATATGCACCTTTAAGCTACCAGTATGGACCCTTTAGATAAAAAGGTGTACCTTTTGAAAAGTCAAAACCGTTTGCACCATTTTAGGGCCCTTATGCCTCATTCACCAAAATTAAGAGCGACGACTGTTTTCCTGAATGCTCTCCTCAGCTTCCCCAAGCAACCTCACCTCCTTCCAAGGTCCTCCCTCTCAACTCCAAATGTATTGAAAGTCATTTGGAGAAAGGTTCTGTCTATTCCTGAAAGCTATGCCCACTTCAGTGACATTTTCTGTCCAAAACGAGCCTCACAATAACCCTCTCAAAGACCATGGGACTGTGGCATTGAATTCATTCCGGGTGAGCCAGTGCCCTGTGGCAAAATACACCCACTCTCCGTCCATGAAAACAAGAAACAAGAAAAGAAAAATAACGACTTCATTCAACAATTCTCTTCCATTTCATTCTCCACCGCACATTTACGAGAATACCATGACGTGTGCGTTTGATGCTGCTGACGTAGGATGTAGAACCCGGATGCTCTGCGGCTTGTTTGCAAGCAGAAGAATGTACACGCATGCGTCGTGATATACTGCAATGAATGCACATCGAAGACTGACACAGAAGAGAAGAAATTGTTTAATAAAGTCGTTATTTTTGTTTTCTTTGCGCACAAAAAGTATTCTCGTAGCTTCATAAAATGATATAAGCTAATGAAAGGTAGTCTGTAAAAGTATAATAACAATGTTTATAATAGCACACAATGGGTTTCTATTCAAATATGGCAAATAAGATTGTTTGCACCATTTCATAATGTACTGTTTTAAAATTCGACATTCATAAGCAAATTGACATGACAAAATAAGTGACAATGTGAAACCTATGCAAACATGCATAAATATGCATAAACATCTGTGAAGCTGTCTAAACTGTAAAAATATCTGTGCACAATAACCATGTTTATGATAGCACATTATGATTTCTTTATAAAAATCATCAAGCTTTGGTCATTTCATGCTGTTGCAAATATCAGCAATCATAAGCAAATATTGATATGACATCAGCTAAAAAAAGAAAGAAAGAAAACAGGAACAATCCTAAACACAGTATGTATCAGCACAGGTACATCTGTAGTTCCTACTGAAAGGACAAAGGCAGTTTTGGTGGATTGATGCTGCTGGGATCAAATTAAATAATTCTTTAATTTTGCATGCTGCTTCAGCAACCCAGGTGAGACATTCATTTAATTCTTTTAATACATAAACTGCAAACTTATGGGTTAAGTTACACACAACTAACAGCAGCTAAATAATTGTAACATTTTATCTAGAAATTAGTCTTCCTGTCCTGTCTTCTTATTGTACAGAAGTGTTTTGTGTGTATTTGAACTGACATTGCTTACATTTGCAAATCATTCAATAAATGAAACTGACTCACATCATTTCTGTTTTTCCCAGCTCTGAACAACCATGTACAATTCATCCTTGCAAATAGACAATTCAACCTCCATATTCAATGAGGCTCTAAATTGTCAGGGACATTTTGGCTTTTTCTTCATTATTGTCATTACAACATTATTCTTCATTGTGGGAACACCGATCCATTGCTGGTCTCTCTGGGTGTTTCTCCATGGAAACATCAAACCCAACTTGGTGTTTCCATTGAACATCACTGTACTGGAGCTGTTATATTGTTTTCTTTGCTTTATAAATGTAATTATTAACAACTATTTCTCTCTAAAAGCCTATAAATTGGCTCTCTTTCTCATTGGTTTCTGCTGGACTTTCAGACCTCTGCTCCAGATCTTCATGTGCATGGAACATTACCTGGCAGTGATTCATCCAGTAATATTCCTGAGATACAAGGGCATCCAGTACAGGATTGCATTGGCAGCAGTAGCTTGGCTAATTGGAGTGGCCACAGGCTTGAGGCTCCTTTTCATTGAAGTACCATTTTTTCCAGATCATGTAATGTTTTTTGTTTTTTGCATTGCAGTGACAATAATTTCATTTTGCTGTGTATCTGTCCTTTGCGCTTTGAAGCGTCCAGGACCTGGTGATCGACAAAATGTAGAAATGGCAAAGAAAGACAGACACAATAAAACTGACAAAGCCAGAGCCACTGAGAACAAACAGAAAAAAAAGGCATTTCGAAAAATTTTTCATATTTTAGTCTGTCCTGATTTGTTATTTACCTCTAGTTATAGCCTATTTTTTATGCTTATCTAAAATTGATCATCATTTATATTTATGTGATATTTTTCCATTGATTTTGTCCATCACTATGATTGTTGTATTAATTTCAGCACTATTCAGGATATATAATAATGGCCATCTGAAACACAGAATGTGCTTTTCAAAGCTTAGAGAACTCGTAAAAGAAAAATAACAGATCATATTTCCATATTAAAGGTATCATAGGTGATTGTCTTCAGAAACATTTTTTGTTATTCTGGTTGAAAGTCTCTTCACATCCTGATAGCAATCATTAAGTTAAGTGGTCTAAATGTATTTATCTGTATTTATATATTCTGTGGAAGGTGTAGGACCAAGAAATGTTCATCCAATCAAAACGCTCGGTCCGAGCGTTTTAATTGGCTTTCCTACCTGCCTGTCAACATATGTATTAGCATACCTCTGCGCACCCGGTTCGCGCAGACATGACACGTCATCAGCGCGTTCGCACACAGAGCTAGAATGGCAGACAAACATCTTCCTTCCTGGTATTGTAGTACTTTTACTAACTGTACTATAAAGTTTTCTCACCGGTGAATGACACATGATGTAGCCCAGCGGTTCCCAATCCCAGTCCTCGCGCTCCCCATGTCTCGTTTAGTTAACACACCTGATTCAGATAACCAGCTCATTAGAAGTGAGCTACGTGCATGAACTGTGTTCCGATCGACATGCTCCCTACACAGTGTTCCTACTCCCTGAGCAGGGGGAATCCGTTGAAGTTTACTTCACTTCGGAACATTAATTCACGGATTGCGCTGCGCAGCGTCTTTACACACAGACGAAACTTACTAGAGAAGTGTGACATAATATACCTCTGTAAATAAATACCATTTAAATTCACGTCTAGCACACTTTAATTGCCCTTTGTATGGAACATATATGCTTGCTTTGAACTGGACCGTTGATGTAGCCTATTGTAGCAATTTAATGTTGTCTCTGGTATTCTGCTCTTTGAGCGTATGTGTGTTCAGGGGGCGTGGCTTTGGACGGCGATTGCAGGGAGGGTGGGACATTCGCTTTCAGTGCTATCAGGCTAAAGTTAGCATTTTCCGAGATCTCCAACGGCACCTTTAACTTCTTGTTTTCTCTAGGATTCTTGAATTTGCATGTACTTTAAACAATGTGTGCATTATGGACTATACTTTTGTGACAGTGATGTTTTATTTATCTTTACTTGAAAGAATAAATGTTATGAGCCAGTTTTGTTTGTTCTACAACTGTTACTTGACATGGAAAAAAAATGTTTCTAAAAGTGTTGCATACTTGTTGATGCAAAGACTATAAGTGCAACAAATGAATGCAAGACTAAATATCGCAGGCTAAAGATAATACTAGACTTGACAACACCTGCAGCTGTTTTGCAGCAAATGTCTCTGAACACATTTTTCTGTGGCACTGAGCATTTACATGGCTTTCCTCAGAGTGCAGTATTTGAGTGCTTTGAAGCCGTGAATCATTTTGTAGAGCAATTGCTTCAATTCTACGTTTCAAAAGTCTCAGTTCTCCCATCACTAGTACAAATGCAGCAAGTATTCAAAGGTGTTCCAACCTAAAGTTTTATGGGTCATTTGAGGCAGGATGATAAAAAAAGCTCACATAGTATCATTACTATAAAATGAATGAAAGGGGTATGTATATATTCACATTTGCACATTGACATAAGCTAACAGTGACAAACATATGCAAACAAAATGGGAGTGGGCACACATATGTTGGTGGTTGTCTATGAACAGACCAAACAAACTGGGTGATGCATGTTTGATATCTAGTAGCTCCTGGGATCAAACAAAACAGATTCTGTGCCATCAATCCAGGTATGATATTTCTTTCAATTTGAATTCATATAAAACATTCTTATATATTTAAGAGTTAATCTATGTGCACATTATATAAAACTTTATATTGAAATCAGTCTTTTGTCCAGTCTTACACCATATGAAGTACTATATAGTGTTTTGAGACACATTAGCTATGTATGTATATTTGAAAATGATAAGGAAAATAAACTGTTCTACTTTAAATATTTGATATATTTTATATTAAATTAAGAAGATTTTTATGAAAATCCATCTTTTATTTCCCCAGCTCTGTTCAACCTTGTGCAATTCATACTTCATAATCTGGAATGCATCTATATTTCAACGGTACTGCATTTGTGAGGGACATTTTGGGAGTTCTTTTCACTTCAGTACTGTACTTCTCTGTGGGAACACCGGTCCATTGCTGGTTCCTCTGGGTCCATCTCCGTGGGGACATCAAACCCAACTCGGTGTTTCCACTGAACAACACTATACTGGAGCTTTTTTAACGTTTTCAATGCATTGTAGACATCATTGTTGTCAGGTATCCCTATAGACTGGGCCAGAGCATGCTTCACTTTCTTATCGGTCTCTGCTGGACTTTCAGACCTCTCATCCAGATGTGCATGTGTATTGAGCAATACTTGGCAGTGATTCATCCAGTAACATTCCTGAGATACAAGGGCATCCAGTATAGACGGTTTCATCGGGCGCACGCGCCTGGCCCGAAGTTAACTTCCGGTCTGTTTGTTTATTGGTCTGGTTATTAGCGCCGGCTACAAACGCAGTTAAAGTGGTGAGTAAAGAAGTTGGGCTCAGGTTGTTGTGCTGTGGGATGTGTTTCCCATACATTTATTTATTTTTGGCGACCCGCTACGATATTATAACTGACTAATTTTCCAAAAGGCTTCGTTGAATAAACATGAGCACATAATGCACGTTAAAAAAATCAAAACGAGGCGCGAATGTTTTTATATCACTGTATTTCTGAAGGAAGACTGTCTTTAGAAAATGTTCGATGTCATTTTCATTTCATCTTGCATGTTATATGCCTGATAAAACAGCGTTTGTGAGCGGAGCTCTGCTTTGTGTACAGCTGTTACCGGGGAAACCTCTAGTTCTCCCGTTTTAAAGCGCCTCCTGCTGGCAGAGAATGTATTTGCATTTTTAATAAGTCCGTCTGATTTACGCAGCAAACATATTTTGCTTGTTATCAAAAAATAATCTACTCTAGAGGGACTTGGCTGTTGTTGTTGATTCTATTTGGGTGTCTACCGGAAGTTAAGCTAGGGCCACAAACTGCATGCGCAGTAACGTTTGTTTATGTTGTTGCGGTTGAAACGGTCTATAGGATTGCATTGGTTTTAGCAGCTTGGCTGATTGCTTTGGGGAACAGCATGAGGCTTGTTTCCATTAGGATATATTACTTTCAAGATCATATACTCTTTGTGGGTTTTTGCATTGCAGTGATGCTGTGTTTCTGTTCTTCTCGCCTTGAAGCGTCCAGGACCAGGAGATCGAAAGAATATAGAAATGACAGAGAATAACAGACACAATAAAACTGACAGAGGCAGAGCTGTTGACAACCAGCAAAAAAGGAAGGCCTTCAGAATCATCTCTCATATTTTAGTGTCTATCCTGATTTGTTACTTGCCTCTAGTAGTAACTTATTTTGTACGCATATCTAACATCAGTGAACCTTCTTATATACGTGAGGCTGTTCCACTGATTCTGTCAGTCACCCCAATTACTCTGTTAATTTCACCGCTAGTCAGATTGTACAGTGAAGGCCATCTGAAACACATACTGTGCTTTTCAAACGTTTTCAAATGAAAGGAATATTGCATTTTAAAAGAGATGTGACATTAGTACATGGGAGTCAAAATTTGGTTTCGTCATTTATATGTGACTTGTGCAAATACAAATTAAGATTACATTTATTACATAGCATTATGTTGCCAATATAATACAGCACTATCATTTTTGTTATGTGTGTTATGATTATTTGGATATATCAGTTGATTTGAGAAATAAATTTACCCTTGTTTTTTGGATTTTGAAAATATATTCCAAGTTTTCACTAGGCAATTAATTCACATAAAGTTTTGGCACACAAAACTGAAACAATGAATGTGTTATTTAAGCAGATTTTTAAGTGGCATATATAGAATCTAGTGAAACAAGTATGAAAATAAAACCAAGATTTTTAGTTTTAATGAACATTTAATGTAAGGAACCATTAAAATGTCACATTTTATCAGTACAGTATTTCATCACTACAGTGTTCTTGTAAAAATGAGCCATGAAGAGATCATTTATGATATGTAAAAACTAAAAACAAACAATCAAAATGTCTGTCTATAACACAGGTGTTTTTATAAACACAAATATTGATTTTCTATTCAAATATTGCACCACAATTTGCTTGGACCAACCCACAAATAGGCTGTTCAAAAAAGAAGAAGAATTATTATGATTAAGAACATACTGATGACATGAGCTAAAACAACAGGGACAATTCTATGCAAACTTACAACATTAGTAGACAACATTAGTTTCTTGGAAATACCATCAGTTACTATCAGGTCAGACCATTTGTAATGTAAGATAACATTGTCCATTGGCTACATCCCTCTTTTCCTTATTTGTGTGTGTTTTTTAAAACACTGAGTGTGTGTGTATTTGTGAATAAGATTATTTATCACTCAGGTTGGACATTTTTATTTTTCTGTCTTGAAAGCCGTAACATTCATCCCTGTTCTTTATTTTCTCCACATTGCAAATTGTACCATAACTTTATAAAACAAACAAACTATAAAATAAATAAAGATAGAACTGAGTCTATTTGACTGTATGTGAAATTAGCAACTGTCTAAAATGTATGACAGCACATTATGATATTCTATTCAAATATTATACCAAGATTTGCTTGGAGCATCCTATGGGATGCTGTTGCAGAAAACCCTCCTATATATTGATATATGACATGAAAAACAGAGGCACACATATGTGAAACAAATTGGGAGCAGACACACACACACACACACACACACACACACACACACACACGTTTATAATTCCCTACTGAGAGATGAAACATGGCGGATGGGGTGCATTTAGCTTGATTTTTTTACACAGTACACAAAGGCACTTTTGGTGGCATTTTACTCTTGGGATCAAAACCAGTTCTTTAGTATATTTTGCACGACCTAACATCAATCCAGGTATGACATTTCAATCATTTTAATTCATACATCATGGTTTATGTATTAAATTAATAGTGGCAATCTGGACCCAGAAATACATTTTTCTATCTGTCTTACTACTAAATAAAATGCTTTAAAAATTTGGTTTTACAGGTTTCAGTAGTATAAAATGGAATGTAATGGAAATGTTATTTTGCCAGTACACTGATCCATTTCTGTTTTTCTCAGGATGTGCAATTCAACCATTAACGATACAACTTTCATATTTGATGAATCGGTGGACTGGTTCTGCGTGTGTGAGGGACATTTTGGCCCTGTTGCCACTTTTTTTACTTCAATATTGTGCTTCACCGTGGGAACGCCGATCCATTGCTGGTCTCTCTGGGTGTTTCTCCATGGGAACCTTAAATCCAACCTGGTGTTTCCACTGAACATCAGTATACTGGAGCTGTTTTTTTGCATTCAATGCATTATAGATATAATTGTTATCAGATTTCCTTCTGTGGAGGCTGACCGTTTAGCTAATGCTCTCATTGGGTTTAGTTGGACTGTCAGACCTCTGCTCCAGATCTTCATGTGTATTGAGCAATATCTAGCAGTGATTCATCCAGTAATATTCCTGAGATACAAAGGCATCCAGTACAGGATTGCATTGGTCGCAGCAGCTTGGCTAATTGCTTTGGGCAACAGCTTGAGGTTCATTTTCAGTGGGGTGAACTATTTTAAAGATCACATATTCTTTTTTGTTTTTTGCATTGCAGTGATAATAACTTCTTTTAGCTGTGCCTCTGTCCTTCACGCCCTGAAGCGTCCAGGACCAGGAGATCGCAAGAATGTAGAGATGACAGAGAAAGACAGAAACAAAAAAACTGACAGAGGCAGAGCTGTTGAGAACCAGCAGAAAAGGAAGGCCTTCAGAAAAATTTCTCATATTTTATTATCTATTCTGATTTGTTACATCCCTCTGGTTGTAATTTACTTCATGAATATTGCTAAAATCAGTAGGTATGTATATTTATGTGAAGTTGTTCCAGTAACACTGTCCTTCACTATAACTGCTGTATTATTTTCGCCATTAGTCAAGATGTATAGCGAAGGCCACCTGAAGCACATAATGTGCTTTTTAAAGAAAAAATAAAAGGAAAATAAGACAAAGTGAAAGAAATTGGAGCTTCAAAGATGATTAGGTTTTAGATTTCTTATAAGAGATGTGACATTAGGACAGAATAGTAATATAGATATATTATTCAATCATTTTCATGAGACTGATCTTTTGTGCAAATCTGAATCAAAGTGTACAGCATTTATTATATAGAAAATGTTGAAAATATAACAGTACACTACTTTTACTATTTTTTCATTATGTGTTTTGGAGCTGTTTCTGAGCATTACGGAGGATCATAAGTTAAACCCTGACTGGAAGCCATTTCTTTCCACTCCTTGCTTAAATGTGTGCTTCATTATGACAGAAAACCCTTTGAGCCAGTGCTTGCATGTCGCTATTAAATTAATTAAAACAGACCCTGCTTTGTGGGCCCCTGATGGCTCAGTGGCTCTAAGCAGCCACTTACCTACAAATAGTCCAGAAGTATTTTATTATTTGTATAAAATATCCAGTGTTTTGACAAAAGAATTTACCCACGTTGTTGCAAATTGACGATAAGTTTAATCACTTTGTTATTTATTCATATAGCATTTAACACAGCCAACTGTAAATAGTCAGTTAAAGAATTTTTGAAAGTTTTGAAATAAATTTATTTTTAGCACCAGTCTGGGAACTTTTTTGATGTCTACCATACCCTGCAAACATCCAGTGAAATTAAATAGCACAAACAACTGCGAACAATGCAAAGAATAGGTAACTATGCGAGACGTGGTAACGAAACATGATTTTATAATATTGAACCAGCTATAAACTTCAGTAAACTATGAAACAAATATTTTTTACTCAAAATAATAAATACTTGTGTAAGTAAATTAGTTTTTTCAATGTTTTTATAAAATACTACAAATATTTGTCTGAATATGTTTTCAGGCCACTAGAAGTCTTTAAATTCCTGGGTGATTTCATTGATTTCTTTTTCTTTATAAATTTGATTTTAATGTAATTGTTATTGAAAACCTTTTGTGCGAAAAAAAAGGATATGTGTGCTTGCATACTGAATGAGTTCCAATGTCCGTCTACAAAGACCATCAACAAGACTAGAGTCAAAGCATTTTTTAATAACAGCACATTATGATGTTCTATTCAAATACGATTAGTTTGAACCAGCTCATAAATATGCTGCACACACATAAATGAAATGAACTAAAACAACAGGTACAACACTATGCAAACACGATTCAAGATTCAATAAAGGACTAGGTTTTACAGTCCCTAGTGTTGCACCGATACTGATTCCATGGCGAGTTCTTGAAGAAACATGGCTGCTATAAGGCTTTACCACCAGGACACATCATCAGTTGTGTACCTCAGCATCACGGGGCGTTTCGGCCATTTATCACAAAACACTAGGGCTGGGTATCGATTCAGATGTCCCGATTTGATTCGATTTCGATTTGCAAGCTCTCGATTCGATTCGATTCCCAATTTTTTGATTACATTCAGTGAATATAGTTTTAATACAAAAGCTATTGATATTTATAAAAAATTAACAGTAAATATCAGTTTACAAATGGTGAATTAATAAAAAGAAAGTAAGAACCACAGGCCTGTATTTTAAACCTATTCTTTTTTGTATAGGGTCCTTTCTTAAACAATAATAGGGCCCAATAAAATGTTCTTCTTAATTTTTCTGGTAATCAGATGAAGGCATGAAACATTAATTTAATTTATCCTAATCAAATGAAAATTAAACCCTTTTATTTTTTGGTAAACAAAGTGCTGCACAACAGATGTTTACTGTTAAAATTAAAAAGAAAACAAATGGGATTCCTTTAAAAATAAAGATTTATTAATATTTATTAGTAGTAGTAGCATTGAATCTTAAAACTGCTAAATAGTAATATATTCTGACACAGTCTCTTAACGTTAAGGTTCTTAACGTTAAACTAAACTTTTATTTTGACGGGCGCACCTTTATCTTACAGCCTCTGTCCTCTGCCTCAGCTGCTAGGTTGGAATATCGCAGTTTCTTCCATTCATAAGCTTCCTCAACAGCGTCCTCCCAGGGTACTGTAAGTTTGATAATGTAAGCGAGCTGGCAGGAGTTAGACCAGAGGACAAGGTCTGGTCTCAGAGTGGTCGTTGCGATCTCTGAGGGGAAAGTGAGCTTTTGATCCAAGTCCACTTTCATATGCCAATCTCTGGCCATGTTTAGTGGGCCTAAATCAGGGATTGATGGATGACTTCTCAGCTTGTACCCCTCTCGAACAAATGATGGTAGGTATTGGTGCGCACCCTGGTTGTAGAGGGGTTGGACATTGATGGATACCCTCCTGCACTCAAGCTTATCGGCTAAACACCTGAGAACCTGGTTTTGACTCCACGTATACCTGCCTTGGGTCCTACAACCAACCAAAATGTGCTTGAGGGTTGCTGGGGCTGTACACAGGGGGCAAGATGGATCCTTTCTGAGCCATAACTGCAAATTTGTGGGAGAGGGCAGAACATCGTACGTGGCTCGGACAATGAAGCTCAGCCTCTTGGATTCTATGGTCCAGAGATCGCTCCATGTGAATTTCCTCTTTTCCACATCCTCCCAGCCCATCCAGCGGCCCTGAGCACAGATCCAGATGAACAGATGTAGTGGATGAGATGCTTTTGTAGTTTGACTTTCATAGTTCTATGCACTTTATAGAAAATCCTTCTTGACTGATGTTAGTTAGTTAGCCTATTTATTTATTTAAAGAATGTGATAAGTTACTAAAACTGTCACCTAACATTTTTGCCCATTTTTGACTCAGAACAAACACTGTCTTGGTCATGTTGTCACATAGCGGAATTAAATCACAGCTGATCCAGATAATGCAATCTGAAAGCTTCCTGAGAATGTCCTGGCCACCTTCACGCTGCAGCAGAATATATTTGTCAGTTCTGTATATGAGTCCTTATGGTTACACGCGGTATGCTTAATTAAGGGAGTAACAACCACATTATATAACCAAAATAGTTGTCTATCATGTTATACAATGCAAGAGAGCCGCTGTGGTTCGCACAAATGTGTGTGTTGCAGGTTTTCATAAAGTGGTTTTGATAAATTACAGCAAATATTACAAACAAATATGAGCTGCGTGTCATTTGAAGGTTTTAAGATCAAGTCACTGTTCTTCTCCACTGGAACTCCGTCAGTTTTGTGTTCTATTTGCAAAATGCTCCGCTCTCCACCCAAATAAAAAAGCTGATGTTGGTTAATGAAGATTTGACAGATGAATTTGCAGCTCAACAGCTTGACAGATGGACTCCTGTCATGTTAAAAGTGATAAGACTTTTCATTTTTATGGACGTTGCCATCTTTGATATTACTTTGGTCACTGTCGCTATAGGTACTGGTAAGAGAATATGGGTTTGTTTCCGTTGCATGTCCGTTGCTGTTGCAACATAGACAGTATTTGTGACACTACTGTAAGCTGCTGTGTGCACGGAACCTTTCAAGACTCATACCTGTAAGTAAATGTTGGTTGTCAATTCAAAATCTGACAATGTAAACGTAGCATCAGCTTCATTCATTGCAGCACGTGAACAAGCACACATTGGCCACATTCACACAGCATCATACGGTTGTCAGTCCTTGAGTCTTTAATTTGCATTCAAAGTTCTGTTATTTGGAGTTAAAAAAACACAATCTATGGTTGTGTTCACACTATCAGTGTTTGGGATTCAAAATATAGGGGCTCGAACCAAGGCTGGGACCATATTTTTGGCAAAGCCCTACCTTACCATGTCCTTACTACCTTCCTGGCCTTTGACCGTGGTAGTAACCTTGCTGTCTATGTAGGGTCAGAAAGCTCTCGGATTTCATCCAAATATATTAATTTGTGTTCCTAAGATGAACGAAGGTCTTACAGATTTGGAACGACATGAAGGTGAGTAATTAATGACAGAATTTTCATTGTTGGGTGAACTCTCCCTTTAGGTATGATTTGTAACATAGTGGCTCAGTTGAACTTTTGTCATGTCAAATATGACATCAAAGTCTGAGCAGTTTTGGACATCGCAACCTTTGATGTTTACTTAAGTCACTGTTGTTATGGTAATAGGTGATAGTCACAAATAGAATAAGGGTTGACTCTATTACACATTCATACAGATGTTTTTTGAGCCTCTATATTATAAGCTGCTGTGTGAACAGGACATTTTGAGACTCACACCTATAAGTTGTGGTTGTCCATCCCAAACACTGACTGTGTGAACCTATACTGTATGCAAACAAAACAAGAGTGAGCACAGGTATATTTATAGTTCCCTATGAACAGATGAAGCAACGTGAATGAGGTACTGAGGTACATTGGTGGCTTGTTGCTGCTGGCATCAGATGTAACAATTCTTACTTTGCAGGCTGTACCATCAATCCAGGTATGACAATCCCTTTAATCAAGTTACTGTATTTAGGAGTAAAATTACACACATAGTGCAAGATTTATTATAAGATTTCATCCAGAAGTAAGTCCCTCTATCCAGTATTACTACAGTATATTAAGTGCTGATAATTTAAATTGACATTTGCTGCTCATAAAATTTTATGGCAAACTCATTCTTTTCTGTTTCCCCAGTTCTGTACAACCATGTGCAATTCTTCATTCATAATCAACAATTCAATCTTATTTATCGTTGAGGATGTTAGTTGGCTCTGCAGGTGTCAGGAACATTTTGGCCCTGTTGTTTTTGTTTTCACTTCAGTACTGTGCTTCATTGTGGGAATGCCGATGCATTGCCGGTCTCTCTGAGTGTTTCTCAGAGGGAATTTTAAACCAAATATGGTGTTTCCACTGAACATCATTATACTGGAGCTGATTTTTTGCATCCAGTGCATTGCAGACTTCATCGATTTCAAATATTCAACAACAGTGAGCTACAACTTATCTATCTCATTGGTCTCAGCTGGACTTTCAGACCTCTTATCCAGATGTGCATGTGTATTGAGCAATATCTGGCAGTGATTCATCCAGTAACATTCCTGAGATTTAAGGCCATCCGGTACAGGATTGCATCGGCAGCAGCAGCTTGGCTAGTTGCAGTGGGCAACAGCTCAAGGCTTGTTTCTATCAAGCTTATCTTTTTTTGAGATCATGTGTACTTTTTAGTTTTTTGCATTGCAGTGATAACAACCTCTTTTTGCTCTGTCTCTGTCCTTTGTGCCCTGGTGCGTCCAGGACCAGGAGATCGAAATAATGTAGAAATGACAGAAAAAGACAGAAACAACAAAACTGACAGAGGCAGAGCTGTTGAGAACCAGCAAAAAAGGAAGGCCTTTAGAAACATCTCTCATATTTTAGTGTCTATCCTAGTTTGTCATTTTCCTCTAGTAGTAACTTATTTCATGTGCATAGCTGATATAGTCAGTACACACATATTTTTATGTGAAGTTGTCCCACCTATTCTGTCCATCACTGTAATTACTGTATTAATTTCACCACTGTTCAGGATGTATAGTGAAGGCCATCTGAAACGCATCATGTGCTTTTCAAAGCTCAGGGGGTATTTACCCGACACCGTTTTCAACTAAAAATGGAAAACTTTTCATGTGTTTCGGACATTCATTTACATGAGAACATCATGTCTTGGATGGCTGAAAATGCAAACCTTTTAAAAACAGGTTTCAAAGTACAAATTTTTGAAAAAGGTACCAGTAGTGTCTCTAAACTACAAAAATTTGTGAAAATTGTGACGTCATGCGCAGACATTCAGTCTTTATGTGTGCACAGACACATAGTGTCTTCATGACATTGCCAACTACTGGCCTGGCATGCAAAATAAAGCATTTTTAGTTGTTTTCATGGATCCTTGTGAACAGGGAACATTTTGACAATGTTGTCGTCTGTATACAAGAGGATCATAATTGTAGCTGCTGCATTGGGGGTACAGATTCAGACATGCTGTGCCGCTGCGTCAGCTGCAAGACGGGCGTGTTGCACAGTGGGCCTACCTTCCTCACCTCCAGTTTTTTAGTACAGTGTTTGTGGTGGCTTCCGCCGATGCTATGAGGAATCACTCTCAAAGTCTTGGGGTTTTGATGCCAGAAAATAGACTTTATTATCAGTGACAATGAAGCCGAGAGACCCTGCAGGGAATCTCTCAAACGTTTTCTGTCTCTTCTTTAAATAGTTTTTGCTCTAGGCGTGTCCAATACATTTCATGTGTTTTACCTTATTTGGTTTCATAACCATACAATTCATTCCTCCCTAGGGAGAAAGAGACCCCAAGACGTGTTATGGTAAGAAAAGAGGCCCCACTTATGCTTTTTCAGATGTTTCTTGTCTGCCACATTTAGCCATGAGCACTTACTGTGTGAACATAATGGAGAGATAAAACAGACACGTGTAGATTCCATTGATTCTTGCCAGTGTTCTGTCTGATCAATAAACTCCTAGTCATTCCCAGCTGAGACTTACTAGTCTCTGCCTTTATTTCATCAGTGTAACTAATAATTCATCTCATTAAATTCTTCTCATGCTAATTAAGTCACACAGTTTATCACCAATTACTAGATTATACTTCTCCAGGAGATTCAGGCCAGCGTCTCCTACCAGCTGTAGGAGTAAAAGACTCATGCTCTTACCCTTTCATTATACATAAAACAATGTTATAAGCATGAGCGTGCATTTAGTTCAGCGCTTGCCTGTGGTTGTCACAGTTATGTATAAAAAGACATAAAAACACATTCAAAATATAATACATTGAATACTCCAGGAAAAATAGTTCTGATCCGTTGATCTTCGGCCCAGATACTTTGCGCATTGTGAGGCCATTTTGGTTACTCTTCAATTCCATTCATCATCTTGACATCATAGCATTTCATTTAACACATGCTGGATTTGACAATAGTGACATTATGGAAGCACACAGCAAATGTAATCCTGCCAAAAACATTCCTAGTTTGCTTCTTCATGCTCCCCATGCTCTCTTTCAAATCTTCCATCAATATTTCCCTTCTTCTCCATGTGACTCAAATTCCCTGCTCTTTTACTTCTCTTCCATTCATTGACTATAGTATTTTGTTGAGATCATCTATTTAGCTGTCCACATCATTCATTCCATCTTCCTGGGGTGACTCTTTGCAGGTCGTTGCAATGGTCTTTTCCCTGGGTGGCAAGGAGGGTGGGTGCTATACATGCTTCATCCCTCATTCCACTGTGTAGGGTTGAAGCTGGTTGGTGTATTTTGGGTGAGAGATGTGGACCCAGGTGTCACTTTGCCTATTTTGCTGATCAATGCAAAGTGTGAGATCATAACTGTAACTCACTGGTTCTTAATGGTGGAACATGACCGTTACAACCTGGATGGAACTTTGTCACCTGTAAATGAAACTTTTCAAGTTTTTGTTAGTGATATCAAACATGCTCATTTGCTCATCCTGGCTGATCGTCCTTCTTGGTGCGACCTGTGGAAATTTCAAGTGGGTTGTTTGTCCTGGCCCTTTTTGAAACTCATATAATCATTGATATCCAATACAATGAGCACAGATATTACCCATTTTCTCTAATATAATAAATAATTTGGTTTTTTCGTTATCCTTCTACTATTTTTTCAATTCATTTCAAATTTATTCTCAACAACTTGCTAATTCAGTTGTCTCTTTGTTTTATATACTGGGTTTCACTATTTCACTAGATAATTTCTCCTAGGACTATCTTGCTCAGTAGCATAGGTATTTTGACCTGGAAAACCTTCAACCCACGTTCTTTATGTTAATAGTCAGAAAGACAACAATTTATCCTTTTGACACAGAATCAGCTCCATCATGATATGCTGAAAAGAAAGTTAGATGTGGGGTGGACAGAGAGCAAGCATGTACCTTTTTCGATAAGCTGTTGAGTGGCATGTGCTGCTGCCACAATGTGCTAGGTACTAATGAAGCAGCAAAATTCATCCATGAATCATTCTTTATGAGCATAGTGCCTGTGGGACCACATATTAAATTTACAGCTGTTTTTGGAAAAATTGATTTGCTTCAGTGTCTCGTCAGACACCTTCTTTCCTCCACAACAGCATCATTCCTTACATTTTCGCACCCTTTCCACACCCCCTTTTATTTAAAAACATATTTTGTCTTAAGAGATTTCAGCTGATTGTGAACTAGATAGTTTTAGCTGTGGAATACCACGGGTTCTGAATAAGGATAACACCATTTTTCGGTGATTTTACTGATAGACCTGGTAGCATTCCACCTTTGTCTAAATGTCATAGCAACTGGACAACATCGAATATCCATAAATTTAATTATTTTCAAGTATAAACCCCTTTTTCCTCTAACATAATCAACTAGATTAATTGGTTTAGAATAATTATATAAACATTTAACAATTTGAAATGAAACCATTAATTTCTCTAATGTCCTTGTCCTAATTTAAATTTTAGTTATGTACTTTTGTACTCATGAAAACTGCTGAGAAAGAGGATTGGAATCTCAGCATCGGATCCCATGGCCATCAACATTTCTATCTTGTTACTTTCAAGTGATGACAGCATTGATGATTTCATGATTTTGGACCAATGGAGTTAAATTCTTTACCTATTACTTTATTCATATCAGCACTAATTACCATTAAACAAAATGAGTAAACCAATGTTTTATCAACCATATTTTTCTCATATTGAACATCACATCCACTTTTCTAAAGGAGTTCAGCATTGTTTTCAATAATTCAGTTGTGCATTTTCCCTAGTTGGTTAGTAATATTCCTCCACGATCGCTCCATTTTATCTGATTGGTGAGTCAAGCACCCACTTCTGTCTGTCAAAATTCCTTTGTCTTTAAGACATAAAGGCTGGACACAGATACCTATTGAAAAGCAGATTGAGATCGTTGGATTCGCTTTAGAATTCAAAGAACTGCTGCGAGACCAGTGAGTAATCAAGATTAATAAAAAGTTAATAAAATAATTAACACAATTTGAAGCAGTCTCTATAGTGATCATTAAATATTCAGCACCTGTGCACGCAAAGGGAAGGGATGGAAGTGCTTCTGGTTAGATCATCAGCCAGCTTTTGGCATTGCACTGGTGGAATCAGTCTGTGATGCTCAAAAGTACAGAATGTTGTGGTATAGATCGTTATTTCTCTGTTCTGGTTTTTAATTCTGAGTCTGCCAGTTTGCATTCAGGATATTATATATTGCCTTAAGTCTCGTGAAAGATTCACTGCCCTACTGCTTTAGTCAGCCTTTCTCTGTGTTGAAGTGTGCCCTCTCTTTCAGGAGGAGTTGATAATCCATCGGCCTCCTACTGCTCTGCAGTTGTGTCTTTGCTTCTTCGCCACTTTGTTGAACAGACTCAGTTATTCTTCCTTTGTCAAAGGCACTGTTCGAAGCCATCTGAAATTTTAACACTCGAGACACATTAATCAAAATTAAGACCTTTGTAAACTCTGACCAAATTATGTCTGAGCAATCGGCTCTTTATCTAATTTTGCACTTTTCGACCATCTCTTTCAATGGTCCCTTATTAAAAAGGTTTCATCTGGTTAAAAACAGCAGTTCCCTTATTCTATTTTAGTAAAGCAAGTTCTTCATTGCAGAAAAGCAGCAAGCAGTTTTTTCTTTGCAAAATGCAGAAAGTAGCAGTAATCTACCTTTATTATATATTACAATAAAACAAAAGAATCCTTTCTTTTACAACAGCATATTGTCGCGTATATATTAAATAGAACTTCAATCATAATTTGTCTTCTATCTTTGCATACATGGTTCAGAATAGTCTAGTAATGGTGAATGAATTTTCCTCAACCAATATATATTTAATCAACAAGTTCCATTATTATTGTAAAATGTCCTATAGCTTTTGAATTAAAGTTTCTATGAACTTGGTCACCCAATCTTGCTCTCATTCAACATTGCACTACACAAGTTATCTTTTAGTTAACTCAAACCCAAATCTCTGAAACACTGTAATATATTCACTGTCATACTGTCTCCCAGGGATAACAAGATACAAATTTTCAGACGTCTTCAGATATAAGATATAAAGTTTTAAGCACGTGCAATATTTTATTCATCTATTAATATAATTCATTAAATCATAAATGTATATCTTACCTTTAAATAAAATCCATTAATTTCAATAATCTCTGCAAGTCCATATCTTGGAACACCCTGCAATAACATTCATACTTGTCCCTTTATTTTTTAGGGCTCATAGATTCATTCGCTCTTCTCCAGCGTAACACCAACTGCACCCATCTCCCGTAAGACCACACTCAAGCAGCTTTGATTGGAGAGAGCTGCACTTATCTGATACAACTTCGACACGTTTCTCATACAGCCACAATCGAGTCACACAGACACCAGACACAGACACTAAAACAGACTACCTGCGCTCTTCCTGAGTGACCTGTCAGATTCTTAACTCTTTCACTGATACACTTCCTCAACACAGTAGCAAATTCACAAGAGATTTTCGCCTGCCGACCCGGCGGAGACTTCTGTACTTCTCTATACTTTATCTGTTTCACGTTTATTGCTGTCCATCAAGGCCCACTCAATAAATAACTGAATATTCCATGCAATGTATATCTGCATCTAACGTTCGTCATCATCAAAACCATGACAGTAAACACAGATTTTACATGCAATCTGCCTTCATTTACTGCTATCCATCAAAGGCCCTCTTAACAGTAAACAGATCTGTGCATGCAAGTTATTTCTTCTGGAATCAAAACCCTTTTTCTTTTGTTCTTTAAATTTGAAGAGCAATTTAGTGTCATACCACCAAGGGTAGACTATAACCAAACAGCACAAACTTAATTTTAAGCAAAACTGCTTACACTTTTATTCCTTTATTAGCCGCTGTTTGTACTGCTCGTTGAAAGCCCACCCAAGTGACAGTCATTGATGCCTTTCCAATCCTCAACTGTGGCATCAAATTGGTGGCTGTGATGCTTTGTGAGGAACCACTCTCAAAGTCTTGGGTTTGTTGGAAAATGAGCTTATTATCAGTGACAATGAGCGAGACCCTGCAGGGTATCTCTCGACGTTTTCTGTCTCTTCTTTAAATAGTTTTGCTCTAGGCGTATCCAATACATTTCATGTTTTACCTTATTTGGTTTCCCTTATGCAGCAATGGGATTCCTCCTAGGGAGAAGAGACCCCAAAGACGTGTTATGGTAAGAAGAGGCCCCACTTATGCTTTCCAGATGTTTCTTGTCTGCCATTTAATACGTAGGCACTTTTTACACAGTGGCCTTCGAACATAATGGAAGACCAAACAGACACATTAATGGCAAGATTCACATCGATTATACTTGAACAATTCACATTCTGATCAATAAAACTCCTCGTCATGTTGTCATGTAAATTTACACTTTAAGGATTATTTCATTTTAGATTTCTTAAAAGGGATGTGACATAGAGTGTAATAATGTAATATCTATCTGTGTGTGCTCAACTCGTAATTACAATTTTTTTTTTTTACATTATTGGTATGTGTCTTTTGTGCATTTTAATATAAATAACTAGATTTGTTAAAAGATATTACCCTTGTTCTGAAAATTATGTGTAATTACTATGCATTTGATTAATTAAAAACTAACTAAAAATATAACAAATGGCTTGAATTTTGATTTTTTTGAAACGGTTTTAATGAAAGCAAACAACAAAAATATCAATAAAAATATGTCAATGGCTGAAAGGAATGGCACATTTTACTATCTACACTGCATATATTTTCCCCCATTGAATCAGTGAGGCTGCTTTGCAAATCTTAACATTTTATTTTATAGCGTCCTTATGACATGTTGCTTTTAGACCTGGCGAAAACATGCAAAACTCTATTGCTGCTGAAAGTTGGTGTTAAAACATGCCTGTCTACAATAACATTCTAAGGTCAGAATTTTCCATTCAAATACTGCACTAAAATTTGTTTGGACCATTTCATATACTGTTGAAACTATCACTCATAAACACACATTAATGACATGAGCTAAAACAATAGGAGCAGTCCTCAAACACATTTTGAATAGATACAGGAGCATTTATAGTTTCTGACAAACATATGAAACATGTTGGATGAGGTACTTTCTGTTGCTTCTGTAACCCTTATTTTCATTTTAAGAGGAAATTTAATGGCATTTGTCACATAAAGAGAGAGTGATCAACTTTGTATTTCTGAATATATATATATATATATATATATATATATATATATATATATATATATATATAAAAAGATCTTACTAAATTGAGCTAATTGAACTAATCCAAGTCTCAAAGTTACCAGAAGCACTATACATGTAAAGGAGTTGGTCTGGAGTTTAAATCAGCCAGGGGCAGATTTAAAAATATATTTCACTTTTCATCACTAATACTATCATTTACCTGAAGGTACTAATACTATCACTTACCCTATTACCTAACCTACCTGCTTTCCTCTCCATTCAATCTCCATTTCACTCCAGCTATCATATATACTTCTATGGACGTTAAAACAGAGGCTTGGGATAAACTTATTGGATGCACTTTTGAAATCATCTGTTTTTGCATAGAGAGCAAATCATCTAGCAAATAGGCCTTTTATGATTATTGAATTTTCAAATGTAATTTAAATCGTTTTTCAATTTAATCTTAATAATAATTTATAAATCTTTTCATATCTTTATATTACCTTGATACATTTTGTATAAAAAGTAGATCTCCAAAAAAGTGCTTATAATTTAAAGAATATAGAGTGAGACGTTGCAGTAAATGCCTTACAGTCATATATGATCACCAAGAGTAATAATTGTTCTTTTCCAGCTGTTGATATTCATAAGCACATACCAATGACATAAGTTAAAAGACAGTGACAATATGCAAACAAAATAGGAGCGGGCAGGTACATTTATAGTTCCTGAAACATGGTGGATGAGGCACTTTTGTTACTTGTTCACTGCTGGAGACACTTCTTGAAATAATTTTCTGTATATTTTGCCATCATTTCAGGTATGACAATTCTTTCAATGATTTCTCAATTTAGTTTTTCAGTCAATGCTTTCTGCAGACTTGTTCAGACTCATTTGTTTCTATGTTCCCCAGCTCTGTACAACCATGTGCAATTCATCCTTCCAAATCAATGATCCACTCTCTGTATTCGACGAGTCTGTAATATGGGTCTGTATTTGCAAGGGAAACTTTGGCAGCCTTGTCATTTTTGTTACTTTAGTACTGTTCTCCATTGTGGGAACGCCAATCCATTGCTGGACCCTCTGGGTGCTTATTCATGGGAACATCAAACCAAACTCTGTCTTTCCATTGAATATCAATATAGTGGAGCTGGTTTTTTGCATCCATTGGATTATAGACTCATTTATTACCAACTATCCCACTGTGACAGGTGATCGTTTGGTTGTCTTTTTCATTGGTCTTGGCTGGACAGTCAGGCCTCTTCTCCAGATCTGCATGTGCTTTGACCATTACCTGGCAGTGATTCATCCCGTAATATTCCTGAGATACAAGGGCATCCAGTACAGGATTGCATCGGCAGCAGCAGCTTGGCTAATTGGAGCGGCCAACAGTGTGAGGCTCATTTTTATCGGAATAGAATATTTCCCAGATCATGTATTCTTTTTGGTTTTTTGCATTGCAGTGACAATAATCTCATTTTGTTGTGCTTCAGTCCTTTATGCTCTGAAGCGTCCGGGACCAGGTGAACGAACAAATGTAGAGATAACAAGAAAAGACAGACACAATAAAACTGACAGAGGCAGAGCTGTTGAGAACCAGCAGAAAAGGAAGGCCTTCAAAATAATTTCTCATAGTTTAGCATCTATCCTGATTTGTTATTTTCCTCAAGTAGTAGCTTATTTTATGCGCATAGCTAAAATGAGTAAGCATACATACATTTGCAATGCATTTCCATTACTTCTGTCATTTAGTTTGACTGCTGTATTAATTTCTCTACTAGTCAGGATGTATAATGAAGGCCAAATAAAAGAAATTATGTGCTTTTCAAAGCTTAGAGAACAAATAAAAGGAAAATAAGAAAACTAAAATAAATATTTATTGAAGCTTTAATGTTTATTTCATTTCTGATTTTTAAGAAGCAGAGAGGCATGGCATTGGGATCGAACAGTATTTGAGAGTGCAAATGTCTGCAATGAATATCTGCTTGCTGTTAGAGATAATCAAAATGTATATTGATCAGTTTGCAACTGTAATCTTTCTCTCTTTTTTTTGCAAAACAATGTTGTCAGCGTAACATTTGGCACAAAAGAATCTTTTCTGTGTGAAACAACACAAACAATGGATTTACTTCTGATCACTGTAAAATGCATATATTGAAAACCATGATAAATAAACAACGTTTTTGACCAGGACAATTGTGAAGGTCATGATAAATGTTTTCTAATACACTGTTATCCCTGAAATTGTTTTAACCCAAATTAATTAAGTACATTAAACATAAAAATTACATTTTTTAATGTAGTACTCAATTTTTTGAGTTAGGTGTACCATTTACCCAAGTTTTCTCATTCTAGCCGTTGTTAAATTGAATCAACTTAACTAGCTTATTTGAGTCAAATTTTCAGCAACATGAGCACCGGCAAGCTGATTGGTAGCGAACTGCTGTTTGAACTGACGCCATGCAGTGTCCCAGTAGTAGCATTTCTGTCAGCGATTTTCAGTGATTTAGCTCTTTTCTTTACCGTTGCTCTTAATCATTATTAATAAATGAGAGGTATAACAGTTTGCTAATAAAAATATATATAAATAAAGAATGAATATGATTCAAACCTTTCTTACAGTTTTTTATGGATACAGCTAGCCGATTTGGTTCACGTTTATATGTAGTTGTATCAATAGTTAATCAGTATCGGTCCAGTGATCTTCATTAAACAAAAAGGCAAAAGAGTTGTCTCTTATGGGTTCATAAGCGCTACGAGACGTGCTTGTCTCAGACAAAATCATTGTTTGTTAGTAAGATTAACGGACACGCGTATTCTTTTTTTAATAATTAAGATCTAACGTATTGTTTGCTTGACAGTTGTGAGTACAAAGACATGTAAAAATGTCATGTTTGAAGGTGTTCGTATCATAGCGTTAGATATGTGTTACATACAGTAACGTACATATCTAAGGTTCCTGCTGAAGCGATGCTATGGGCTTAGCTGTGAACGCTTTTACTCCATCTTAACATTTTACTTTACTTTTGCGAGTAATGTATTACACAAACAAGCTTATAGCTTACTAGCCAAATTAGTTACTAAGAAAATGCAATTTCTCTCCACATAACCTTAGCTAATTGGTTATTACTAATACATTCTTAATATAATTATTTTCTATCATGTAATGCTTGATTACTACTGCAAATTTGTGTGATTTATGGATAACTTTAACAGGTCATATCTGTTTATCAATTTTATAATATACAAATTTAATGTGCATTATTTGTCACTCTACAGATTCAAGAAGATCAATTCTTTGAGCTAAAAAAAAAGATGATCTGGAAATGTAAGTACTGTCAATTTGCTTGTGACAAGGGATACTTTAAAGCGTTATGGTTTTATACATTTTAACATGTTAATTTATGGATTACAAATAATAATGATGTCAATGTATTAGATCAATGTACTCAGACCGATTGTTTTGCTTCATAAGACCTCAGTATATCATCAAAACCAGAATTATTAATTTTGTGTTTACTGTATCTGCTTTTTTTTGACTCTCAATGATGGAACCTCTTCCACATTCCATTTTGCATGAATCCTTTTAAGCACCATGGGTTAAGTCACCTGCATCTTAAATGGCCTGAGGGTGAAGTAAATTAACAGCAAATATTCATTTTTGGGTGAACTTTTCTGTAATACAAAACAATGTCGATGGAAATGTGAGTTTCTTTGATTTAAAAGTGATACAATGTTCTGCCTGCCACTCAAATTCTGACCTAGGTGTGTAAGTGTGTTGCATAAAGGGCTTCCTATAATCTCCGATCACCATATGAAGAACTTCATGATTCATCAAAAACAATAACACTAATAAAGTATTGTTAATTTTTTTCGTATATAAAATTATGTAGTAAAACATCTTAACATCTTTTTTTTTTGCTTCATTGTTTTTATTAATTTTCATGTCCAGGTTTCTGCTGAGAGGACTCACACCAAATGTTCCAGCTGGATTTCTCATGCCCGTAAGATGTATTTAGCATCCTGTCTTCTTTTATCCATATAGCTTCAAAGAATCATCCTGGAGAAATCTTTAAAAATGAACCAATGGTTAAAAACCTCTATCAGGCCATTTGTTCTTGTTTTTGCAGTGATTGTTGTATGCTGATTAGTGCATGACCAATACATTACAGACATGTTATCTTTGTTTTATTAGACAAAAAACTCAACATACCTAAAGTTACCTAAGATTTGTTGAATGGATTTTGAAAAATTATTTTAAATAAACTGTGAATTCTAAAGTAAATCCTTGTTGTATGTGTTTTTGGCCTTGTTTATTGTGCAGCTGTAATTTACAGAATAATAATTTGGTAGAGATAATCAGTCAAATTAAACTAATTAAATAGATATATTAAAAATGCAATTTGGTCTACTGAAAGTTTATTTAGTGCAATTTAATATTTTGAGTCACCTTAACTGATAAATTTTAGTTATTGTAACAGATTGCTAGTACATTGAACTAACACTCCAATGTAAGAACTTGAAATGTCTTGTTTGTTCAACAGACAAAATCGCTTTAGAACAACGATAAATAAACAACGTTTTTGACCAGGACAATTGTGAAGGTCATGATAAATGTTTTCTAATAACAACAAAAACAAGCTTCATTATGTTCACCAAATGCAGCAATTTTGCTATAATTCAAATACATCCACTTCACTGGGAATAAGTAAAGTTATTTTGATATTATCTTTTGATTTCGTACTGCTGGTCTACCGTATTTAATAAGTAGTCACTGTTGTGACACTTTACACTACAAAAGGCGCTACCAACATAAAATCTGTAAATGTGTAAACAGCTTGCCACTTATATTGCAGTACTCAGCAACAGTTTCTAATTTGGTATCTATGCATTAATGGATACAGTCATTGAAACATTTCATAAAACTTTGTTGTAGTTTAGTGTAAAAGACAACAAAACCCAGTTACCACAGCTACTAATTTATTCCTGCGAGGAGGAAGTACAGAGAATTTTATAGTGTAATTAGGTGTCCTATAAAGAAAAGTGTATCCAGCACATAGCATTGTAACACCAGCCTGAAGATCACACAGTGAGTATATCTGATTTGTTTATGAGTTAATTATTATGTATTAGTCTACAATGTAGTGAGTTTACATCTGTTTTAATCAGGGCTTGAAAACGAAAAAAAAGTCAATCGGTTCACTCCGAGCAGAATCGATATTTTAACGTTTCCGTTCCTGCGTTCCTCTGCATTATTACCGTTCCGAAATGGTTCGAGTAGAAAAAAATAATGGTTAATAACGTTATTTTTTAAAATTGTCTTTGCCTATAATAATAATAATAATAATAATAACAATAACAATAATAATAATAATAATAATAATAATAAAGTACAGCGTTTTCTTTACACAAAAAGAAAAAGAAAGAAAAAAAACAGGAAGAGATGGTATCTTAACCCGCTGAGCTTATTCACAGCCAATACAGCATCATCTTTTCTAGATTTGCCTAAATTTAGGCTACTAAACAAAAGAAGAAATCTATTAATGCTTTAAAGACATTAAAGTATTTTTTTTGAAAGATATTTAAAAATGTTTGCTGCATTGTTGGAAAAAAAATGCTACTTGTATAAAATTGCGTTTTGAGGGGGGGAAAAAACAGGCTAAGTTGCGTTGCATTTTATTAGGCTATTACATTCAGAAATTATGTAGGCTAAAATGCCGTTAAATCAAAATGTTTACAAACATTATAAACACAGTTATTAGTTTCTCTCCACAACAAATCCTCTAAACTTAAGGTTATAGCCTATAGGCTATAAATAACGTCTATCCAAAAACAAATTAATTTAAGGTGAAACTGATGCCTACCTCTCTCATTCGGCACAAATTCAAATGTTTCCATATTCGTGACTTATCTAGGCCTACTAAAATATTATTTATTACAGGCTTTCATCGACGTAAAACATCATCCTTCACATCGGCTATATCAGCACAGTGAGGCGGTGGTCACGCTGAACGCAACAGATCAGACAAAGGAGCACTGTAACTTTTTATTCGTTCCTTTATTTTACTTTGATAATGAACAGGCGCAAAAATATGTGTCTTTGTGCGTGTGAGGCGCCAGCGCTATATGGCCATACCAACGCTGGTTGGTTATACAGATGCAAGACATAATTCAAAACTGTCAAGCATTTGCAAAACAAATAAAACTGTAAAGATTTTGCAAAATAAAGAAAACTACTTTCTGCGTCTTCTCGTTTTCCTTTCCGTAGAACGTTGGAATGCGTTAGCCCTAACTCAACATATTTTTCTTTTCGTTTTGTTAATCTGTCAATGATTTAAGTTAAATATATTTCGTGCATATAGCCTATACATATTCCTTTTTATGTAACCCCATAGTTTTATTCTGTTTTCTCCGTTCACAGAAGCGCTGCAGGTGCGTGTGATCTGTTGAATCCATCTTGCACTATCCTCGGATAAACTCTAATGCTGGTGCATTATTGCGACTTACCTATGACGAGTTCACAGCTGAGCGCGGGATGGCATTTCACGCGTTGGATGCGTCAGCGCCACATTTGCAATATAGGCCGTAGCCTACTACTTGAATTTGTGATTGGTTGACAGCAAATTTCAAATAGTAAATGGAACGATAAAATAACATTATTAACCGGTTAATGGCCATTTCAAATTTTTGATTCTGTTCGGAACTATAAAATTTGATTTCGTTTCTGTTTCCGGTTCTGTTCCAGTCAAAATTTCGTTCGTTTCCGGTTTTCGTTTTCGTTCCTTGAACCGGTTCAGAGCCCTGGTTTTAATGTGAAATCAAAAGAGAGCAACCAAAACTGTAGACAAGTATTTATCACTGATCATTTCTGCTTATTGTACATTTATGTACATATTTCTGCCATTGTAAAAGTTTTAATGTTAACATACAGCATCAGATACAACATATAGCTACCCAAATAGCCATGAAGTTTGAAACTGCAGGCTGCTTTTCACACAGGTAGGATTGAAACTGAAATCAGTTTTAGTAGTAAAGATACAGAAATGGACAGAGCGAACACAGTCGACTGTAGCAGCACATCTGTGGCTGCATACAATCAAGAATTCACTGCTAGGACTCCAAAGTCTCAAATCAACCAGACTGAACCTCAGGAAACAGGTAGGCTACAAAATATAGTAAATTTGAATGATAACGCTGTTATAAATGTAGACTAGCCTGTGTTTTCTTTTTCATTTAGGCTCTTCAAAGTTCTGCAAAGTGGTGGTTGTGTGCCTGGCGTTGCTGTTTGGTATTCTGCTGGCTGGTCTCGTAGCTCTAGCATTAAAGTACAGGACAGACACTGTCCAGTTCAAGACTGACTATGACCAGTGTATTGATGATCAGGACTCTCTGAACAGACGTTACTACAATCTGACTATAGAGAGAGATCAGCTGCAGGCTAGTGAAAAAATCCAAATGAAAAAAGTACAGACTTTAGAAAAGCTGCTACTAGTTGGTAGGTAAATATTGTCTAAATATTGTAGTTTGTTTCACCTCAGCATTACATATTCGTACATACTCTGTGACAGTCATTTTTTACAACTATATTCTTTTAAGGGTGCATGACAGGAAGGAGCAACTTTTCCTCTCATATTTATTGTGTCTCTGCTACAGTGTTGTCGTGGAATGAGAGCAGACACAGCTGTGCTGAGAAAGGAGCTTATCTTGTGATCATAAATAGTCCAGAGGAACAGGTGAGTGAGAGTGCAAAAAGAGACAAGCCTTAGAGTTAAGAGTTAATGAAACGTGATGGTATCTCAGATAACTGTGTCTGTACAATATGTACCATTATCATTGGTTTCAAATAATTTTGCCCACCTGGGTGCTAACCATTTCTTTACATATGGGCTGCAACAGGAATTCATATCTAATTTCCAAATAAACATATGGATTGGCCTTTCTGTAAATGTTACTGAGGGAGTTTGGAAATGGGTGGACAACACTGAAGTAATCAAAGCGTGAGATTTGCCTTATATTAGTTTTTCTTTCCCAAGCAAAAATTCTAAAAATATATGGAAACTCAATGTTTTACAAAGTTTATAGAGATTTTTAAAACTGTTATGTTCAGGTACTGGGCAACAGGAGAACCCAATGATGTAAATGGAATTGAAGACTGTGTAGAGATTTTAACTGGCCGACCAAGCCAAGAAAACTGGAACGACTTTTCATGTGAAGAAAAAAAACCAATCCATATGTGAATATGAATATTAAATGCTTATTTTTAAGCCATGAAAACATTAAACATGCCTGTTTAGTTAAATAATCAGTAGAAAAATGTAATATATCTGAAAGTCAAGACAGACATTTTGTACTCATATAATATGATAAATTACTATGCCTCTTCTTAATCTGACATAGATAATTGACAACATTCAAAATCACGTGCTGTTTACTTAAAATAATTTGAACGTTTTTGTAAGTGATTTTTGTCTGATTTTGTTTTTATTCCCGAATAAAGAAGTATTCACATGAAATTATAACATCAGCATCACACCTGCTAAATTACACATTAGAAATGACCTTGATATTATATTTGATTCTTGAATTTCGAAGCCTAATTCAGACTTATTAGTCTGCTGTCTTGCTCTTCCTATATGGACAGAATACAGTTTTCAAAGATGGTGGATAATTGCAAACGTGTTCTACATGCTTTATGCTTTGCATTCAAACAATAGCCTAATAAAAAAAATTGTTTTTGCTTTTAAAACTTTTTCATGAAAAGATAAAAAGACAAAAACACAACTAGGTGCATAAAGTTTGTTCATTTTTCCATTTTTTCCATACATTTTGCATACAGCAGTGACTGAAGGCAAGTCAGATCTAATATTAGTAACTGATCTGGGTATAGTCTTGTATTAGAACCAAAGTCCATGTCACTCAAACTCCCTACAGATATAAATGTCGTCGTGGATATGTTTTATTATGACAAAGAGGACTTTAATTTTGACAGGAGTTTTATTAACCCGGAAATACAGCAGAACCGTTGCTCCCCTTACCCTGCTTTAAGATGGCTTTCAGAACTGGACATGTTTTCAACTACCTTCTGAATATTTGGTTTGAATATCGGTCATAATCGGATGGTGTGTGGAAATTAGATCGGATTTGAGGGGGTTTTGGCCACTGTAAGCGGTGTCCGACCTCGACGACAGCTTCAGTTTCCCTTCGGCGCTCTGCACAGCGCTCGACAGCAGAGCTCTTACTCTGGCTGCAGCGTTGAGTTTGTAAATATTACCAGCTCTCCAGTCAGACTCCATCTAGACCAGTGCTTCTGAAAAAATGGCCACCATGGAGAAGCTGATGAAGGCGTTTGAGTCGCTCAAATCATTCCAGCAGCAGCAAGGCCCGCTGTCGGCCGAGGAGCTCGTCCAGAAACAGTGAGTGCTGAGCTCATGTTAACGCTGCTGCTGCTTCTTCATCTTCATCACCTGACACAGTCGCTATAGTAATCTTGTCATCACATGCAGGAGGGTTTTCTCGTATAAAGCTGGTTATTGTTGTTGTCTTGGGCTTAAAATCACATGACGCTCAACACGTTAGAAGTGTCACACAGCCTTGTTTGATTCTGCGTCGGTGTCGAGATAAAACAGTCTACAAAACCCAGGAGAAAGCTGTTGCGTATAAAGAAAGAAAGTAATAGCTTCATAATTCTTGATTGCTGAACAAAAACACATAACTTACTTGGAAATGTTTGTGTGTAAATTAAGTATTTCTGTGAATCGGTTCATCTCCTCATTTTACATCTTCTTACAAAACGTGTTTTTCCTTGCATGCCACTCAACGTGACTCAATGCCATCAGATACAAAAAAAATTATGTCAGAAATTGATTATACACATTGACAGATTGCCTCAAGCCAATATTCAGCTCCATGTATTGAATTGTCACCACACTCATACTGAAAATCTTGCAAAATCACCAAGTTTTGTCTTTTACATACTTTCAAATGTAAAAGCCATTTTAATTTTCTGGTGTAAGGTACCTTTTTTATAAGCTGAGTATGTATTTCAATTCTTGTGAAGTGTTGAGTCTGAGTAAAGTTAGTTTTCAAGTACTGAGTGGTAATGTGATATAATTCTAGTAAAAGAGAAAAGTAAAGAAATAAAGATATTCTAGTGATCATCACTGATTTATTTCAAAGTTTGATATTTAATTCAAACGTATATAGCATAAATACATTACATTGGATGGGAATTGTGTGTAAATAAATGAAGCGATTTCCTCATTTAAGATGCATTTGAATAGCCTAGTTGACTTTTCATTCGATCTGAGCATTTGTTAATTCATGCAAATTCATTAATTAATGTTCTGTTAATGATACAGATTGACATTTTTCTGGATAAAAAAAATAATAAAGCTGCACTGTGGAGCTTCTGTCACTAAAAAAAAAAACATACCTGGCAATAAAGCTCATTCTGATTCTGATTCTAAAATGTCCCAAGATAAACTGTTTGGTACTATTTTAGATGTTAAACGACCTGTCTGCCAAGCCTCTAAGTGATCATGCGTCAACCACTGTAATAGATGACCTATTATATATTTAGTTTTTCAAGGTTGAACGCTCATCTGCTGAAGTCATTTGGTTGTGTTTAAATAAATTCAGATTTGTTGTAGATCACCATGAGTGCACAGTGATGTTATATGTGCTGTGGTTCAGAAGAACAGCTTTATTGCTGCATTGTTAGCCATATTACATTAACCTAATGGATTTAGGTAATCAGTATTGGAAAATAAACCGTATCTGGCTGACTACTGTGGCCCAGCATAATATACTCACTGACTTTACAGATTAATGTCAGATTTACAACTCAGTTGCTTCTATTCATGTTGAGTTGCATATTAGCAGCTGTTGTGTATGTTTATGAAGAAAATATCTGCTGGAGATGTTATTCATGTGTTTAATCAAATGTTATAAATTCAGTTTATGTTTGTTTTCGTGACATTCCCAGTAATATTGTGTTTTCTTACAGAAAAAAAGACCTTGCTACAACCAAAAAGGACAGAGTGACTCATTGCCTGACGATATGTGAAAACATCGTGGCACAGTCGCTGAGGTATGCAATAGTCAATGGACGGACACATCAGATTAAGGATAATCAGATTTGGTCATGTCTTATGAGTCACTGACAAAAGCCTGTTGATGCTGAGGCTAGGCTGGCTTTTTCACCCTTACAATGCAAATTCAGCGAAGGTATTCAAGATGAAAAATCCTGAATTATTACAAGTGGCCTAGCAAATTTTAATGTGAGTGCCAGCACGCTTGAAGTCCAGTTCTCTCAGCTTGACTACACTTGAATTTAAAATAAGTCTGTTTGGAAAAACAATGGCAGTAAATTAAAGATTATTGTAAACTTTTATTGTAAAAAGTTTATTGTAAAAAGCCTGCGCAGACGTTTTTGATAGGATCTTTCTGAATATACTGTCCTTCACGTGTAGGTCAGCATATACACTACTGTTCAAAAGTTTAGGGACAATAGAGATGTAGTGAAATCCTTGCTGAACTTTGACACAGTTTTTGGAAATTTTAATGGTAGAATTTACTTATAAATGGTCTTATAGTCATAACAGCTCATTTCCTACTGTTTTGGCTTTACTGGCCTTGCTGCACTCATCCTAACGCTAAACAAGAGCTGAATCTGGAGCATCGTCAACAGTACAGGTCATATACACAATGCAGCAATATGAAGTTTAGTATTCATTTTGCTGCATCAGACTCAAGTGGCTTCATTCTTTGCTTAACTGTGTAACCACAACCTTGTTTTTCAGTTAGCATTTACTTTTTTGGCCAGCAGTATTATTGCTAGACTGCACAACAGCTGCACAACAACACAACAACATTCTCTTGGAGCTGTTAGTGTTTGAGGGTAATTTTGCTGATAGTAACAGCTGGATTTAAAGAGGAACAGACCACACTCAAATGTGTAGTCTCCTTCTTTTCTATTATAGTCTGAATGAGTGGCAAAGTCAAATTGCTTTTGTTGGGACAAAATATACATAATGCACATATTTTATCTGGGCCGCTGCTAATTTGAAAGTTGTAACCTACATTTTGTTAGCAAACTAGTATTGTTGTCACAGCTGTGTATGTAATGTATGTCATTCCACTGAGACCTTTTCACTGTGACTTTATCAGGACATCTCCAGAGTTCCAGAAACTTCTCGGAATCGCTATGGAAATGTTCTTGTTGTGCAGCGACGACAAGGAGTCTGACGTCAGGATGGTGGCAGATGAGTGCCTCAACAAAATCATCAAAGTAAGTCATGTACACTTTATATATCTCATATATATTCATTTGGACTCTAATGATGATTACACTTACATTACATTACATTATTATATAATGCACATTTACATTACATAATTTCTTGCAGGCATTGATGGATTCCAACTTGCCCAGGCTACAGCTTGAACTGTACAAAGAGATTAAAAAGGTGAATCAGATTGTATTCTTTTTAGTAGTCTCTCCCTTCCCCCCCCCTCCGGTTTTTTTACATTTGATATTGAGGGTGAGAGTATGGAAGCCTGTTTCCGCCACTGAATAAAAAATTAAAAAGGTAATTGCGACTTTTTATCTCACAATTCTGACTTTTTTTCTCAGAATTGCGTGATATAAACTCGCAATTGAGAGTTAAAAAGTCATAATTGTGAGATTAAAAACTCCCAGTTCTGAGAAAAAAAAGTCAGAATTGTGAGTTTTTATCTCGCAATTGTGACTTTATAAATCGTAATTCTGACTTTGTAACTCACAATTGTGAGTTTATATTACGCAATTCTGAGAAAAAAAGTCAGAATTGTGGCTTTATATCTCGCAATTCTGACTTTATAACTCGGAACTGTGAGTTTATATCATGCAATTCTGTGAAAAAAGAATTGTGAGAGAAAATGTCGCAATAACCTTTTTTTTATTTTTTATTCAGTGGCGGAAATGGACTTCCATATGAGAGAGTTCAGTCATGAAATTCTGGTATAGGATTCTGAGCACAAGGAATATATTGTCTGATTGGTTATATTTTTTTGTTTTTCTTTGGGTGCAAATAGACAGTTGGTCTGTGATTCATTTTGCTTTGTTCTTGGTACAAACAATGCTTTGTTGTTTTTTCTAGGTGAGAGTGTTTTTGGAAATGGCATACTGTATAGTTTTCGTAGGTACAGGGGTCTTGTTTTCTCTAGGGAAATGTACAGATCACTAATAAAGCACTGCTCTGTCTATTTCCACAGAATGCTGCCTCTCGGAGTCTGCGGGCAGCCTTGTGGAGGTTTGCTGAGCTTGCTCACCTAGTGCGTCCTCAGAAATGCAGGTATGCTTATTGACTTAAAGTCAATTACTTCTATTGGTCTGCTCAGGAATAAGTGAAACTGATATTGGGTTAGTGATTACAAGATGAAAATCATGCTTCTAATTGTAATGATCAGCAAACACACTTGAATCCTCCTCTTTTATCTCTTTTTTTCTCCTCAGGCCGTACCTTGTGAATCTTCTGCCATGTCTGACACGGATCACTAAACGTCAGGAGGAGACTGTGCAGGAAACTCTTTCTTCTTCAATTCCTAAAATCATGGCTGCCCTGGGACACTTCGCCAATGATGGAGAGATCAAGGTAATAACTGCAGTCTGTGAGTTCAGTACTATAAAGAAAGAGATTTAAAACAGATTTTAAAAAACTCAAAGGAAACCACTATAAACTATGTTTTATGGTTTAGCTGAATGCTTGTCTTAGTTAAAGGTTTTCAAAGAACACGTTGCTTTAAAGAACCACATCACCTGATTTTCATGTGGAAATCATTTGACTCAAATGTCACAACACCACAATATTAACCATGGCCCCTGGCCTGAATTCTGTGGTTTGGCACCTCAGTGCAGGATTTCCCACACCGTTATCTTCTCTCACTGTCTGAAGCCGTGAATGCGCAGTGGTGACATCATCTTCTCAATATGGAATGTGACTCAGACTGGATTTAATTATCCATGAGCCTCCTCTCCCTCACATCAGTAGGAGATGGAAAGAGTCTGTTACCTTGCCAAGAACACATTTACATTTAAAGACAGGAGATTTGTCAGTTTAGTGTTGTTTTCTTATGTTTAAATCCAGCTAAAGTCATTAAAGGGGTCATATGACGTTGCTAAAAAGAACGTTATTTTGTGTATTTGGTGTAATGCAATGTGTTTATGCAGTTTAAGGTTCAAAAAACACATTATTTTCCACATACTGTACATTGTTGCTCCTCTATGCCCCTGCCTTTCTGAAACGTGTCGATTTTTACAAAGCTCATCGTTCTGAGAAGCGAGGCCTGCTCTGATTGGCCAGCTATCCAGTGCTTTGTGATTGGCCGAATATCTCAAGCGTGTGACGGAAATGTTACGCCCCTCACAGTATTGATGCCGTGTCCCGGCGCGACGACACAAAAACAATAAAACCCATTATAAACGAGGCATTTGTTTCATCCAGTGGGAACATAATTACTGATTATAATGACTTATACTGTCTTTTTACACGTCGCGTTGCATCGCGCCTCGTAAACATTACCATGTCTGCATTTGTGATCAGAGAGACGACAAACAAGCACTACTCTACACAGCTCAAAACTCGCGTTTGAATAGTCAGTAGCAGAAACGTACTTACAGGCTGTGAGTCAGAATCGCCAGACTGTCCTTGCAAAGTTGGAATTGCCCCACTTTATAGAAACAGCCTTTGTGCAAGCCAGCATTGTAGGCTAACGTTACTCTTCCAGGTTCAGGAAATAATCCTCCATAAAATGCGCTGCACACACTCTAATATTTGGGTTGAACTGTTCTGGAACAGTGTTGTCAATACAACTTAACCACTGATTTCTAGTTGTGTCCTCTTTTGGAAGCCTAAAGAAAGTACTTCGCTTTCACAACGAAACATAGCGTCTTCAGGACATGGCGCCGGTGGCAGCAACAATACTACAGCGAGAATGATAGTACCACCTTCTTTCTTTGTGTATACATTTGGGAGGTGTTTTGCAAATCTTCCCACACCATGAGGTAGACATGTGGGGGCGTGTTTGAATGAGCCGTTTTAGGGGGGCGTGGCAGAGTCTTAACTTTTATATAGAATATCTCTTTGGTTTTGAGACTTTAGTCTTTGCAACTTCAGGGATCTTATCTATGCACAAACAGCTTGTAACGCTCCAAAGAGAAAGGAAAACTTGAAATCGCATCATATGACCCCTTTAATACACAAATTTCACATGCAAGGTCAAGTGAAGGTCCTTGGAAAGACAGGAGACAAAGACAAATCAAATTGTGTAGCTATGCAAACACTCCAGGAGTGTTTAATCGGCTAACAGTTCAAAGATTATACAGAATACACAACCTTTCAAAAGTTTAGGGTCTGTAAAATTGTTTTATGTTTTTGAAAGAAGTCTCTTATGCTCTCCAATGCTGCATTTATTCGATCAAAATTACAGTAAAACTGTAATATATTGTGAAATATTATTTTTAAAATGCAATTTATTCCTGTGATAGAAAATCTGAATTTCCAGCAACCATTACTTCAGTCTTCAGTGTCACATGATCCTTCAGAAATTATTCTAATATGCTGATTTTTTTTTGATTTTATGCTGAAAAGAGTTTTGCTGCTTAATAATTTTGTGGAAACCATAATGCTTTTTCAAGAAAGTTCAAAAAAACAGTTTTTTTTTTTTAATTAAAATAGTAGTAGTATATATGTCTTTACGGTCACTTTTGAAAAAGGAAATACTAATTTCTAAAGAAAAATTGTACTTTGAATACTAATGTACCTCTTCAGATGACAATCTGTTGCAGAAGAGGGATCACAGATTCGCAAGGGAAAACACTAATTAATGTTCCTAGACTTCTCTTAAGTCCTTTTCTTACAAAATGAAAAAAACAAATTAAAGTATTCTCAAAGTATTAAAAGTATAAATTATTATAACTGGTAACGCAAATTAAACAATATGATTTCATAATCTCACTTCCTGTTTAAATTACTCATTCACATTCTTATCATATTCAATAAATGATTCTTATCCAAATCACTTTGAATGTGGCACTTATGATTTCACTCTTTGAATGTGTATGTAGATGCTGCTGAAGGCCTTTGTTGCCAATCTGAAGTCCAGTTCTCCCACTATTCGCCGAACAGCGGCCAGCTCGGCTGTCAGCGTGTGTCAGCACTCGCGCAGAACACACTACTTCTACACCTGGCTCCTCAATGTGCTGCTCGGTAGGGCGCTCACACACACTCTGAAACACATACACTGGAAAAACATGGTTGAAACGATGTGTTTCAGATTTCTTAATTCATCTTCCTGTTTTCTCTCTCTCAGGTTTGGTAGTGCCGGTGGATGAGGAAAATTCCAGTCACCTGATTCTGGGTGTATTACTGACATTGCGCTACCTGATGCCTCTTCTTCAGCAGCAGGCTCCTAACACCAGTCTGAAGGGCAGCTTTGGGCTCGTTCGTAAAGAGGCAGACGTCACCCCTACACCTGAGCAGCTCATTCAGGTACCAGAGCTGAAAAAGCTCGTTGTATTCTTGTGATTTGACTTATTGGTATGATGGAAAACAGGATTTTCCTGGCTCCCCCTTAATCATTTATTGAAATTCCTTCACTACATTCAGTAAAGCTGAATTTTCAGCAGTTTTGTTATGTTGTTGTGATCCATTGTGTGTTGCTGTGTGTTTGTGTATGTGTAAACTCTATTCTTTGTTTCTTAGGTCTATGAACTGACCTTGCACTACACGCAGCACTGGGATCATAATGTGGTGACGGCATCTCTGGAGCTTCTGCAGCAGGTGTTTCGCACTCCTCCCCCTGAGCTCCTGAACGCACTCATCACATGTGGCAAAATATCACACACCAGTGTCTTCAGAGAAGAGGCTGAGAGCCGTGCACGCAGTGGCAGCATTCTCGAGCTTATTGGTAAATATTGCATTTATACAGTCCGTTGCATTTATCTCATCAGTGATCATGCCGTAATAGTTTGGTCAGTCGTCTCTGTTTCACTGTCAGTGGAGAAGCATCCTGTGAGAAAATAAGGTTTGTGTTGGGTATGTAAGTGACTTTCATAAGTAGAGATCGACTGATAGTGGCTGATACCGATAACTACATTTGCATTACATTTACATTTAGTCATTTAGCAGACACTTTTATTTTTTATAAAATACGCTTTTTTATTCTTTTTATAAATAAATAGAAAACAAATAGATAGAATACAAAAAGATTAGAAAAGCTAGAGTTAGAGTTTTTTTTTTTTTTTTAAGAAAACAAGCAGTAAATGAATAGAGTGCAAGTCTAAAAGGGACAAGTTTTTTTTTTTTAAAGAATAGAATTAGAATAGAGAGTGCTAGAGTTAGAGGCTCAAATAAAATATAAATAAAAATATAACTAAAGATGGAAAACATAGTCAGCAACAGATTAATCGGCCAATTGTTTTTAGAATCGGTAATATGAATGAAAACAATTCCCTTAATGTTAAAAATTGGCAAACTTTATTATGAAATTAACAGTAATGACTTAGCCATTATAATGTTTGTAATTATTAAAATAAATAATATTTGGACATAAAAAAATCACTATTGGCCAATTTATTATTTTTATTTTGTTGTCATATGAAATATTTACATAATGTACAAGAAAGGGTGAGAGAAAAAATGTGCCTAACTATTTCATAAAGTTTATTTTGCAAGGCCAGGCAGAAGAACATGGAGCAAAAAAGTATAAACAAATTTGGTGAAACTATAACTATCGGTCAACCTCCATTTGTGGAGTAATCATCTGTAATGTTTGGATTTATTATCTGAAGTTGTTAAATGGTTAAAGTTCTTTTTGTATTTTAATTAAAATCTTTGTTACTCACCAATGACAAGCCCTATTAATATTTCCCACACTGCTTCTTAATATTGCCTATTCTGTTTGATAACTGATAACTACTTCAAAATTCACTGCAGCAATTTTCACGATGCATGTGATCTTCATCCTCTGATTCTTCCTTCCTCTAACCCTCAAAATGAATTTTTGGGCTTTTTCTGCTCTCTTCACTTCCTGTTTCCTGCATGCAGCCGGTGGGTCAACATGCAGTCCTCTCCTCCTTAGGAAGCAGAAAGGTGACTTCTTGACTGCCCTTCTTTTGCGTCTAACCTACTGACATGTTTCTGTGTTCGTTTCGAGGGCTGTCTGTGGCATGTTATTAGAGCAGTTTTGCTACTGAATGTGCAGTTAGAGTTTTAGACTGTTAAAGAAATTTAGAATGGTGTTTAAAATGGAAAAATGTTTGTTGTATTGTAATGATAAGCCTTGTATGTTGTGTTGTGCTCAGGTAAGCTGTTGTCAGGTGAAGAAGAGGGTTTGGAGGATGACCCTGAGAGGGCAGAGGTCACCACAGGATCCTTCTCTGGTAAGTTGAGGAGAGGAGTACTGTTACGTTGGAAGACGTGTGAATTTCTCCTGATAGATGAAAAAAACAGCATTAACATCTCATAAAGTAACCTGAAAGAGGCACCAGAGTCATATTAAGGAATCAGAATGTTATATGCAATATTGTTCAAAAATTCAGTAAGATTTTGATTGAGCACCTTAACAACCACATAGCAACATGCTAGAAATTACTCGAAACTCCCGTAGCCTGGAGTATCATGGCCTTGAATTTTCCTTTCTTCAAAAAAAAAAAAATTCAGTTCATTTTTATTTGTACACACTCCTTGAATTCAAACAAGTGCATTGCTTGTAATGTATGGCAGGGTTAATGCTTTTTCTCTGTCACTTTCTTCAAGCCTCGGTTGGTGGCGACAGCTCCAGTGAAGCTCCCTCCTCATCGGGCGTTTCGTCTCTTGGCACATCTGACATCATCACAGAGCAGCCACGTTCCTCCCAGCATGCCTTGCAGCCGGGAGACTCAGTGGACCTGAGTGCATCAGAGCAGGGTGTAGGGCCTGATACTCCAGATGAGGAAGACGAGGAGGACATGCTAAGTCGCAGCTCAAGCGGGGGCGCCGGGGGCGTCAGCACGTCCGGTGATTTAGTAACCGAAGGCAACCAGATGTTGACGGGAGCCGTGTCGTCGTCGCCCCCTAGTGATAGCTCCCAGACGACTACGGAGGGGCCGGACTCCGCCGTGACGCCTTCAGACTGCGCCGAGCTCGTAAGTGTCACCAGCACCAGCAGACGCTTTCGGAACTATTCACCACCTTCCCCAACTCCCACAGAAGGGCCGGACCCGCACTCCGACAGCGAGTCATCTCTCTACAGGCCATCCTCTTCCTCCTCCTCTACCTCGACTTCTTCCTCCACCTTTTCTGCCATCTCTTCCTCTAGCAGTAGTGACCAGGTCAGCAGAGGACGGGGGGGTGAGGTTATTGTCGCTCTTCCCCGCCCCGATAGAACCCCGCCCCTCATTTGCTCCACCCCCCACATGCACGGCCTCTTTCCTGAGGTGTTCGAACGCCTTTTATTTCCCTGATTAAAAACCTTGTCCCAACAACACTGATGCTGATCTCAGATCAGTTGTAAGGGCTTCATTTTATCATAAATCAGTGTTGTTATTGTTAACTAAAACTGTTAAAAATAATTTTTGGTAATTGAAATAAAGCTAAATTAAAAAGTATTGGATGAAATACGTAATTTAAAAAAAATTAAAATTAGGAATGTTGATTTGACAACTAACTCAAGTATTACAATTTCTAAAACTGAAATAGAAATAAATTAAAGCTAAATAGAAATATTAAAGAAAAAAAACTAATAAAAATTAGTTACACAGCACATAACAAAATGAATAAAACAAACTTAAAATGAAAACTGAAAATATAAAAAAAAAATATAAATGATATAAATAATACTAAAATAACATTGGATTGAATTTGAGCCATTTCCCTGTTTTGATAAAAGCTGATCTCTGGCCACAAGTTCCCTTCTGCCAAGTTAGCAGACTAAAATTTATAAACTAATATCTAGTGAGTCAGCCATTAAATCCTCAATATGTTTTGGTAATGCAGCTGGCATTAGATTAACACCCTACTTTTGGTTTTTGTGAGGCCCAAAGTTGTCTTGACATGCATATTATTATGCAAAAGAAAGTTGTGATCAAGCAATATTTGAGTTCCTAAAGTGATACTGCATGTCTGACTGTTACTGTTTTTTGTGTGCATTTGCATGAATGAGTTGATGTGAATGTTTATGCTTGTTTGTGAGTTTGGTCCATTCTGTTGTGTGTGTATATACTGATATGTGTGTATGTATATAAGTGTATATGTATATATGTGTGTGTGTGTGTGATGTTTAGGTGCTGGACGGCAGTGAGAGTCAGTACTCAGGGATGCAGATCGGCACACTTCAGGATGAGGAGGAGGAGAGCACAGCTCCACCACCTGACAAAATACCAGAACCTTTCTCTCAGTCAGCACTGGGTACATGCTCATTTTGTACTCTTGCTCAGAAATACACCCTGCTCTGATGGTCTAACTTGTGTGTCAAGTGCACATGTTTATTAGTCATCCTTTTAGCTCACAGTTCTGCTTCCTCTTGTTGTCAGCTTTAAGTAAGCCCCATCTTCTGGAGGGAAAAGGTCACAACAGGCAATCATCTGATAGCAGTGTGGATCGATTCATACCAAAGGAAGAGGTTCTGGAACCCGCAGAACTCGACAACAAGGTAAACACGTACATAGTCTTTTTATTCCAAATGAATAATATTGTTCATCTCGGTTTTTCACAGATTCTTTACAGAGATCTAGTAGTTAAACTGCAAATCCTGTGAATATTTTGTATGTATTCTGTGTGTTTTAGCCATCTAGGATTAAAGGAGATATTGGGCACTATACTGACCTAAAGGAAGAGCCTCTGGTGCACTGTGTCCGGCTGTTGGCTGCCTCCTTCTTGCTCACTGGCCAAAGAAATGGTAGGAAACAATACATTTACTCTCATGTGTTGCTTGACTCTGTATTTTTCACAATAGCATACAAGTGCTTTTGGATGTTGGTGTTTGCTAGTTGAATTAGTGTCTTTCTTCATTAAATAATTAGTCTGTGTGTGTGTGTGTGTGTGTGTGTGTGTGTGTGTGTGTGTGTGTGTTGTAGGGCTGGTTCCTGATAATGAGGTCCGTGTGAGCGTTAAGGCGTTAGCTGTCAGCTGTGTGGGGGCAGCAGCAACTCTTCTACCTGAAGCCTTCTTTAACAAACTCTACCTGCAGCCACTAGAAGGACAACAACCAGATGGTGAGAGAAACACTGACCACTATCCAAGGATTCTGTTAATTCATGGGTCCATTGAATCGCACTCTTGCTTTTGTGTTTTGTTTTTGTTTTGTTTTTAGTTTGGTTTGTTTTGCTTTGTTTTGTTTTGGTTCATTTTGTTTGTTTTTTTACTTTTTTCGTTTAGTTCATTTTGTTTTAGTTCGTTTTGTTTTTTTGTCATTTTTTTTGCATTTATTTTTGTTTGACATGTTTTGTTTTGTCTTTAGATGACCTTTTATTTAGTTTCTGGGAGTTTTTTGTACATGTGACTCATTTTTGGTAGGGACGAGTCAAGGGCTGAGGCCCAGGGCTCAACAGTCTTTATCATAATTAAAAAATAAACAGAAACTACCTCGTAAGGGATAGGACGCGGCGGGGCAGGATACACTGGGAACCAACAGGCCCACAGAAATATTAGATGACGTTCTGGCATAGAGCAAAGAGCAGGGAGAATAAAAAGGGAAGAAATAAAGGAGGGTTTCAGACTTCAAAACTGATATGATACCAAATTAGATAACTGAACTTATTGTCTTTGTGTGAACAGAGCAACAGTACATCAGTGATATACTGCAGTGCATTGAACATGGGGATCCTCAGATCAGAGGAGCCACAGCCATCCTGTGTGGGGCTTTAATCCAAGCCATCCAGCTCAAGACACGCTACAACACGGAGGCATGGCTGTCCCAGATCCACTCTGTCACAGGTGAGAACTACAGCTCTATCTACAACTCGATCTAATGAATCGCACACTCTGAAGCCTGTCTTCACAATCTCTGTCTTTCTGTTTTCTCAGGAAACTCTGTGACACTCGAAAACTTTGTGCCTCTTCTGCAACGGAGTCTGAAAGATGAATCTTCAGTCACGTGTAAAATGGCCTGTGCTGCTGTTAGGGTGAGAAAATATATCTGTAAATGCACGTCCCTCGGATCATTTTAAACATGTAAAGAATGCTAGTTTGTTTGTCTGTTAGTATTAGAGGAATTTAAAATATTGTGTTTTTACACAACTGCAGCACTGTATCATGGCGTTGTGCAATGGCAGTCTAAGTGAACTTGGCCTGCAACTACTCGTTGATCTGCTGACCTTGAAGGACTGCTCCTATTGGCTGGTTCGCACTGAGCTTTTGGAGACGCTTGCTGAGATAGATTTCCGGTAAGTGGACACAAACTTTACTTGTATTTGAAAACTTTGTAAAACACATATTGATGCAATCTTTTATAAGGTACATATTTCAAAATGACTATATAACTGCTGAACTTTGTGAAAAAAAATTACAAACATGTAATTATTAAAACCACCTACTGTTTCTGTGTTTGGCAGTTTAGTAAGTTTTTTGGAGAGAAGAACTGAGAAGTTGCACAAAGGAGAGCATCACTATACTGGGGTATATCATCTTTCTCTCTTCACTCAATTTAAGATGATTTGTTTGTTATTTATTTGTTTTATTTATCTATTAATAAATAATGACTAAAAAGAATAATAAAAATAATACTACTTTTACAAAAATATAATTATAATAAAAATTAAATTAATATTTTATAATGAATATTTTAGATTTCATTAATTTTATAATTAATGTTGTATGTAATTAATATTTGAATAATGTATTTTTCATATTATCAGTTGTTGAGGCTCCAGGACAGGGTTCTGAATGATGTTGTGCTTTATCTACTGGGCGATGAGGACCCGCGTGTGAGACATGTGGCAGCAAACACCATCAGCCGGTATTTAGACATTTCATCTCGGACTCATCATCTCCTAACTGCACATCACAGGTCTCACGCTCTTGATTTTGATCAATCTTTCTCTACTCAGGTTGGTGCCCAGGTTGTTCTATGACTGTGACCAGGCTCAGACAGACCCGGTTGTGGCCATAGCTCGAGATCAGAGCAGTGTTTACCTGCAGCTGCTAATGCACGAGACCCAGCCTCCATCACAGTTCACTGTCAGCACTATTACACGGTACACTACAGCCATTCTTCATTTGCGTGAAGTATTTAAATGGTAGCTTTCATTTGTATTTGTTTATTTATTGTTTTGAAAGAAATGAAGTAAATCTAATATTACAAAAGATTTCTATTTCAAATAAATGCTGTTCATCAAGAGTCCTGAAAAACATGTATCACAATTTCCACAAAAAAATTAAGCAGCACATCTGTTCTCAACACTGAAAATAATAAGTAATGTTTCTTTAGCAGCAAATGAGCATATTAGATTGAGTTCATGAGACACTGAAGCCTAGAGTAATGGCTGCTGAAAATTCAGCTTTGATATCACAGGAATAAATTATCATAAATTTGACCATAAATTATAATACAAAACAGTTGTTTTAAATTGTAAGAATATTAGACAATATTACTTTTTTACTACTAATATTTCACAGTATTACTGTAATTTACAGCAGCCTTGGTGAGCATAAGAGACTTCTTAAAAAATCTTACTGACCTTATAGTTTTGAATGGTTGTGTACTTGGCTTAAATCAAATTTTTTTTATATGATGTGCTTCACTGCAGAACATACCGTGGCTACAATCTGGGTCAGAGCGCACCGGATGTTACCATGGAGAACAACCTGTCTCGGGTCATCACTGCCATCTCCCACGGCCTCACCTCCTCCACTTCCAGAGCCATGACTGTGAGTGCGTTAACCTTCTAAAATATTGCTTTTATTGGACCGTCTCCAAATAGCAAGAGCCCACGGAAGCAGTACATTGTTTTTTATGATTTAAAAGATCATGACTTTTTTTTTTTTTTTTTTTTTTAAAGTTTAATTTTGTCTTGAGTTATTTCTTACTTTTTCTTGAAGTACCATAATGAAACAAAGCAGAAAAAAATAAAATAAAAGACCTCTATGGGCTTCTGCGTGGTTGGAAACACTTCTGTTTGGCGGTACAGAAGTAACAAACAGCTGCTCTTATTTGAACCCAAGGTCTAATCTCTGTACTTAATGTCATCTCTCTAGTTTGGCTGTTGTGAGGCTCTGTGTCTTTTGTCCAACACCTTCCCAGTGTGCACTTGGAGTACAGGCTGGCATTGTGGCTTTGTGAGCTCTTCTGTCTTTCATCTCAACCGCTCCAGCCAGTACCGGAGCCGAGGACGCTCCTTTAGGTATACACTTTTTTTGTTTGGAAAAATCTGAACCTTACAGCAGTAAAGTCTTCCTGTAGGACCAAGAATAAAACCCTCTTTAGTATATTTAATGTCTTGATCATATTGTTGATCTCCATTGCCAATGTAAGTGCAATGTTTTATCTGTCTGTTTCACTCACAGCAATAGTATAAATGTTCTCTTCTTCTGTAGTCTCTCTCAGCCTGGTGGTAGTGAAGAGGTGCGGCGGTCTCTGACGGTCGGTGTGGCCAGTATGGTTTTGTCTCTCATCTCCTCTGCCTGGTTCCCTCTTGATCTCTCTGCCCATCAGGCTGCTCTGCTACTGGCTGGAAATCTTCTTGCTGGTACAAACTCATTTATATTAGATTAGCCACAGTCACGCCTTGGCTGTTTGCAGTCGTTTTTGAGAAAAGTAAAACTATTATTTATTCATTTTTATAGAAATAACCATTTTTACCCCTTCTAAACCCTTGTCTGTTGGGGGTCTTTTGTTGACTCAGAACAGTAAATGTGTAATTTTTTTTAAATGAAATTGGTAAGAATAAAAGTATGCATATATAATTGTAGGTTATTTAGGTCTTGTTTAGGTCTTATTTAGGTGTAAATTTCTCAGTTGTACCATCATTTGTATAAGCAAATAAGCAAACGTTTGGAACTTCACTACAGTAAAAAATCTACACCTCTGTAAGTGAATCTTTTGCACTTTAGATGTTTTATAGTCTCAGTACTTTTATTTCTATGTGTGTTTGTTCAGCATTGATATGTAGATTTTATTATTGGTTGATATTTAGATTTTATTTACTACATAAGTGTTCTGCATTATGATCTTTCCTTTTTATTTCATGTGGCCAGTCAGTCAGTGCACCTTTATGTCTAAGTTATTTGTTTTGTTCATTCAGGTTACATATCTAAAAAAGTCACCAAATATTAAACCACTCAGATTAAGGAAACCTAATTTTGATAAAATAAACATAAATTTATTCTGTCAAAAATTGCCAAACAGCCTAGGAGTGTTAAGTGTGATTTTATTCTGTTCATCCAAGGCTAATGAAAGTCTCATCTCTGGAAATATTTAATTTTTAATTTGTTTTAGGCCCATTTGTATTTAAAATGTTGTTTTCTACCTGTTTCTGTAGCCGTTGCACCAAAGTGCATGAAGAGTCCATGGGCAGGAGAGGAGGAGTCTAACCCCGCCCCTTTGAAAGTGGAGGAGGCGTGGCCTGCTCTCAACGACCGCGCTCTGGTTGTTATGGTGGAGCAGCTGTTCTCACACCTGCTGAAGATCCTCAACATCTGCGCCCATGTGTTGGATGACACACCCCCAGGCCCTGCGGTCAAGGTAAAGGAAGCATTCAATAGATCCTGATTACCATAATGCTATCATATAACATCAGTAATATTTATTACAATGGTATAAAAAGCTTTGTTATTTCTGTTAATCTTTCCTTCCAGGCTACTTTATCCTCATTGGGCAACACTCCTTCTCTCAGTCCAATCAGACGGAAGGGTAAAGAGAAGGAGATGACGGAGCCGAGCACCACCCCCATGAGCCCAAAGAAAGGAGGAGAAGCCAATACAGGTACAGTCACACCTGCAGTGCCACCTGTTGACCATACATATGAATAATACCACTGTCAGTAAACAAGGAAAATAAGTCTCATGGTGTCTTTTATTATTTATTGATTGAATATTTACAGGTATCTTGTACTGTTTTTCTATACAGGCAGAGCAGCGGACAGCACAGCGACACCAGCGGTTAACAAATCCACCACTGTGGGCAGCTTTTATCACCTCCCTCCTTATCTGAAGCTTTATGATGCACTGAGAGCTACACATGCTAACTACAAAGTCAGTTTGCAGTCAAGCGTTTTGGTTTGTCTATTATATTTAGCAACTATTGTTCAAAAGTTTGGGGTCAGCACAATGTTTTTTTCCTTTTTCGAACAAATTAATGCTCTTATTCAGCGAGGATGCATTAAATTGATCAAAAGTGACAGTAAAGTCATTCGTAATCTTATAGAAAATCTATTTCAAATAAATGCTGTTCTTTTAAAATTTGTATTTATTAAAGAATCCTGAAAAAAATGCACTCATTAAGCAGCACAACCTTGTTTGTTTCTTGATTAGCAAATCAGCATATTAGAATGAATTTGAAGGATCATGTGACACTGAAGACTGGAGTAATGATGCTGAAAATTCAGCTTTGCAGTCACAGTAATAAATTATAAATTAAATTGAAAAAAATATTTCGCAATGTTACTGTTATTACTGGGTTTATTCTCATCGAATAAATGCAGCCTTGGTCAGCATAAGAGACCTTTAAAAACATTGAACATTTCGACCCACCCCTAACTTTTGTAACATTTTTAGTGTATATTTTCAATTACTTCTAACTAGTTAAGGGAAGCAAAACAAGATATCACAATAAATATGTTTATAAATATGTTTTTTTTATATTTCATAAAAAGTACTCCGTTCAGGTGGACAAGATGAACAAAATGCCCATTCCAAATGGATTCATTTTGGTTATAATTATTATTATCTAACAGGTCACGTTAGACCTTCACAACACCAATGAGAAGTTTGGGAGTTTCCTGAGGTCGGCGCTTGATGTCCTTTCACAGCTGCTTGAGTTGGCCACCCTGCATGATATTGGCAAAGTATGACGTCAAAGCCTAATGTCATCCTGTCAGTGAGTAAGCAAAATTAATGTCAATAACAAACTTTAACCCTGTTTTTATCTATCTAGTGTGTTGAAGAGATCCTGGGTTACCTCAAGTCGTGTTTCTCTCGGGAACCCACTATGGCCACTGTGTGTGTTCAGCAGGTTAGACACGCTTAACCCTTCTGTTGGATAAAAGCGTCTGCTTAAATTAATAAATGTAAATGTTCTGTTTTAATCCATGACATTACAAAGTCCTTGGCTTCACCATGTGCTCTGTGTTTACAGCTGTTGAAGGCGTTGTTTGGGACCAATCTTGCATCTCAGTATGAGGGGGCTTCATCTCACCCGTGTCGGTCCCAGGGCAAGGCCCTCCGGCTCGGCTCGACCAGCGTCAGACCCGGTCTCTACCATTACTGCTTCATGGCCCCATACACTCACTTTACCCAGGCCCTCGCAGATGCCAGCCTCAGAAACATGGTGCAAGCTGAACAAGAACAGGACGCCTCTGGGTGAGTGAGAGAAGACTTGTTTATAATATTTCCTTAGAAAGATGTACCTATAAATATAATAAACAAAATTAAGAGGACCATTATGATTAAACGTCAACTCTGTGATCCTGTAGGTGGTTTGATGTCATGCAGAAAGTCTCCAACCAGTTGAGGTCAAGTATCACCAATGTCACTCGCCACCGAGGAGACAAGGTAGGCTGCCCCATAATTCATGACTATAATTAAATCACATAACAATGACATCTTGCCAACTTACTACAGTTAAAGTGTCTAATAGTAGACTACTTGTGTGTGTTTTCAACAAATGCACAGCTAAACAGATGAGTTTTGAGTCTGGATTTAAATGTGGCTAATGTTTTAGCACATCTGATCTCTTCTGGAAGCTGCTTCCTATTGCGGGTGGCATAATAGCTAAAAGCGGACTCCCCTTGTTTTGTGTGAACCCATGGTATTTCTAACTGACTCGATCCTAATGATCTGAGCGGACTGTTAGGTTTATATTCAGTGAGCATATCAGCAATGTATATCAGCAACTCAACTAATTGAGAATCAAAACAAATCTTGCTATCATTTTATTTCGGCATTAGACATACACTGTTGTAATGTTTTACTACCCTGTGTTTGTTTCAGGTATTCATTGGTTTCGTGCTGAAGCAGTTTGAGTATATTGAAGTGGGGCAGTTCAGGTAAGACAATCTGTCTGTGTACTGTAACTTTTGATTATTTCATCCTTGCTTACTAAAAGTATTATTGAAAAAAAAAAAAATCTTACAGTCCCCAAACTTTTTAACTGTAGTGTACACTCAAATGCACATGCTCAGATATATAGATAATGATAATATTATTAGTTTGCACTAAACTGATTTATTTTTTCTGTGTAGGGACTCTGAAGAGATTGTGCCCAACATTTTCTTTTTCCTGGTTCTGCTGTCCTATGAGCGCTACCACTCCAAACAGATCATCAGCATCCCAAAGATCATTCAGCTGTGTGATGGCATCATGGCCAGCGACAGGAAGGCAGTAACACACGGTGTGTAGAATCACAATACGAATGTATATTCACATCCTTGAGCAGAATAATTAACGACGGTGTAACTTAAAAAAAAAAAAAACACCATTCCAAATTCTCTGATTTACTAATACTGAATAAACAGTCTAAATTAAACAAAAACTACATTTTTTGGCTTTAAAATGTCACATAATATTACATATCGATTAATCGTTAATCTAATCATTTAAAAAAGTTCATTGTTCATTCTTATTCTTCTCTTTATTTCCCAGCAATCCCTGCACTGCAGCCTATAGTACATGACCTCTTTGTGCTGCGTGGCTCCAATAAAGCAGATGCAGGGAAGGAGCTGGACACGCAGAAGGAGGTGGTGGTGTCCATGCTGCTACGCCTCATACAACACCATCAGGTAACGCTTAGTGCTGGTCTGTGTGTTAGTTTGGAGAAACATTGTACTTTTATTGCATTCATGGATTTACTTAAAATAATGGATGTTTGTGTGTGTAGGTGCTGGAGATGTTTATTCTAGTCCTACAGCAGTGCCATAAAGAGAATGAAGATAAATGGAAGAGGCTTTCACGGCAGATTGCTGACATCATACTGCCAATGATCGGCAAACAGCAAGTGCGGCTTTGTCTAATCGACTTCCTGACTCTTCTTTTAAGAGTTTCATCTCAAGTTCAGAATAAAATCTAATAAACATTTTTTTTTTTTAATAAGTGTGCTTTACAGATTTGTGTCTGTGTGCTTGACAGATGCACCTGGACTCCCACGAGGCATTGGGCGTGTTAAACACACTGTTTGAGACGGTGGCTCCCTCCTCTCTGCGGCCTGTGGACATGCTACTGAAGAGCATGTTCATCACACCTTCTACACTAGTGAGAACCTTCAGTCACACATTGCATAGATTACTTTCCGCATGCAGTAGATATTATTAGGTGAATAGGATGAAGAGAGGCTGTCAAAAACCATGTGAAGTTGTGGTCATATGAGTGAAATTTCGATCATTAAGGTTGCCAACGAGAGAAGCATGATTTGTCACTTCATAGAACAGGTTTCCACTGCTCCAGAGTCCAGTGGCGGTGTGTTTTACACCACTCCATCCGATGCTTGGCATTGTACTTGGTGATGTGAGGCTTGCATGCAGCTAGCCCATTCCATGAAGATCCCACCACATATTTTTGTGCTGATATTAATGCCAGTTTGGATCTCTTTAGCTATGGAATCAGCACAGCTTTGGCAACTTTTACACAGCATGCTCCTCAGCAATCGGTGACCCCCACTCTGTGACTTTACGTGGTCTTCTGCTTCGTGGCTGAGTTGCTGCTGTTCCTAATCGCTTCCATTTTTCAATAATACCTCTTACAGTTGACGTGGAGTATCTAGCAGTATCTTTTAAACTAACTTAACACAAAGGTGCCACCCTTTCACATTACCACACTTGAGTTCACAGAGCTCTTCGGAACAACCCATTTTTATAAATGCAGACTGCAAGGCTAGTTGCTTGATTTTATACTACTGTGGCAATGGGTCTAACTGAATGCAAGCTCACCTTCATCCTATTAGTTGGCTCATTGTTTTCCTGTTTTCTTCTATAGGCATCAGTGGGTACAGTGCAGTTGTGGGTGTCTGGGATTCTTGCCATTCTGCGTGTCCTCATCTCACAATCTACAGAGGACATCATTCTGTCTCGTATTCAGGAGCTTTCTTTGTCACCTTATCTCCTCTCCTGTCCCACCATCCGTCGACTGTGTGACGATGACCTGTCCCCTCCTGAAGCTCCGCCCACCACCATGGAAGACGCCAATGAGGAGCCGCAACGCATCCCTCCGGAGGAAACCTTTGCTAGGTAACTGCTGGTCATTGGAAATAAAGTCAGTCAGTGTGGAAAAATGAATGCTAAATTTTTAAGTAATAAAATATATTACAGTGGTGGCCAAATTTATTAGAACACTAGTATTTTCACCAGCTAAAAAATGGTTTTACGTCAGTTATTTCTGTCTGTTGCTGAAGTGTGTCAGTAGGAAATATCAGTTTACATTTCCAAACATTAATTTTGCCATTAATTGTAATACTGATCTCATCATCATCCAGTCTGTCTGGAATAACATGAAGAAACTGAACAAACTGAGACAGACTAAATCCAGAAGAACTGTATCAAAGTCTTCAAGATGCTTCAAGAGACCTGCCTGCAAAGCTACATTACTGTTAAAAGTTTTAGGCACTTGTGTAAAAATGCTGTAAAATG